>CAUYRH010051005.1:0-12311 GCA_963574655.1 Perodicticus potto | reverse complement strand
TCCCTTGAGCCACAGGCACCGCCCCACACGAAATCTTATGTGTGAATATTCATAGTAGCATAATTCATAAAAGCCAAAAAGTGAAAACAACCCCAATGTCCATCAACTGAGGAGTGAATAAACAAAATATATATATAACATATATATCTTCTCAATGGAATATTATTCATCAACAAAAAGGAATGAAGTACTGATACCTGCTACAATATAACCCTGGAAAGCGTTATGCTAATAGAAGTCAGTCACACATTGTATAACTCTATTTATGTGAAATGTACAGAAGAGGCTCAGCACCTGTGGCTCAGTGGGCTAAGGCGCCAGCCACGTACACCTGAGCTGGCGGGTTCGAATCCAGCCTGGGCCTGCCAAACAACAATGGCCAAGAAATGGCCGGGCATTGTGGCGGGTGCCTGTAGTCCCAGCTACTTGGGAGGTGGAGGCAAGAGACTCACTTGAGCCCAGAAATTGGAGGTTGCTGTGAGCTGTGATGCCACGGCACTCTATCCAGGGTGACAGCTTGAGGCTCTGTCTCAAAAAAAAAAAGGAAAAAAAGGTGCTCAACATCGTTAGGCATTATGGAAATACAAATCAAAACCATAAGCTACCACTTTATGCCCTATAGGATAACTGTAATAAAAACACAGGAACTAATAACTGCTGGCAAAGATGTGAAAACTTAAACCTTCATACATTACCAGTGGGAATGTGGAACAGTTCAGCTACTATGGAAAATAGTTTGGTAGTTCCTCAAAAAGGTAAACATATAATTACCACATTAGCTAGTAATTCTACTCCTGGATTCATACCCAAAGGAAGTAAAAACAAGTACTCAGATAAATTCCTACACTATGGCGTTCACAGCAATGCTATTCACAAAGCTAGAAACAACCCAAAAATCCATTAATAGATGAATGGATGAACAACTTGTGGTATATCCATACAATTAAATATTTGGCTGTACAAAGGAATGAAGTACAGACACATGCTACAATGTGGATGAAGCTCCCAAACATTACACTAAGTGGAAGAACCTGGATACAAAAGGTTACACATTGCATGATTCCATTCATATGAAATTTTCAGGATAAATAAATCCATTGCAACAGAAAGGAGACTGCTGGTTGCCAAAGATTCGAGGTGGAGGGAATGAAGAGTTACTGCTGAATGGGTGCCAGCTTTCTCTTTAGAGTGACTAAAATGTCATGGAACTAGACAGAGATCACGGGTGCCCAACACTGTGAATCTACTGAATGTCACTAAATTATTCACTGTAAAATATTAATTTTACATTACATGAATTCACCTCAATAAATAATAAAAAGAATTAAAAAATTAAAGAGATGAGTTGCAGTCCTAGGGAAGATAGAAAATTCATTTTACGAGTTTGCAAGAAACAAGCAAAACTTTTTAATCCCGTAAAGCAACACGTGACAATAAAAGTGTTCTCACTGTCAGCAGTAATTCAAACACAATACCAAATGTAGGTGCCAAATAAATCCCTTCTCTGCTATGTAAATAAAAATCTATGTTAGGAAAACAGCTGTGTGCTTTTTGACAGTTGTAGATTTTGAAACCTAGTGGTAGAATTTTCCCCTACCACTACCCAAAAGTGGGAGGAGAAGTAGGAGACGGAGGAGAGAAAGGGAAGAAGAAAAAGTATAAATATACTTTATCTAAGTATTATATAATGTAGTTAAGAAACACATTCCCTTTGGTATGAGAAAGAACTCCGTTTCTGAAGGACAATGATTTCTTACCTAGCATTCTATACCCAGCCAAATAATCCATGAAGGCCAGGACAGTCTAAAGACATCTCCAGACACGCAAGGTATCAAAATTTTCCCTTCTATGCCCCTTTGTCAGGAATTGAGTGGAGCAGGAGGGAGGAAATCATACAAAAGGGGCTCATAGAATCTAGGAAACAAGAGATCCAGCCCAGGAAAGAGGCAAAAGCAACAACTAGTGCCACAGCTGTCCAGCAGGTGTAGAGAGGAACCGGTCCCAATCAGAGCAGAACAGAGTCACAGGGTCGGGGATGTCTCTGAGAGAAAAAAGAGAGATGTGTAAGTCTACCGATGGTTTTTAATCTATTGAGAAATTTCTATTTCTCTCAAGGATTTTATGGATCAACTGGTGATGAGTGCATAGAAAACTAAGAGTAGCCAATTGGTTGAACAGATGGGACCCATGGGGTGTAGGCAGAAAACAAGTTTATTCTTGGATGCAAAGTTTACTCTTCGTATGTTCAATTTGTCTCTGTGAAGCCAGCTTCTCCCACACCCTTGAATGAAGTCTAGGGCGAGTCTTGTGGTTTCTTCAGCTATTCTCAGGTAATAAGATTCTCTCAGTCACTTAAAACTCCTGAAAGGTTCAGTAATTTAAAAAGTCTACTGCTAGGCATTAAGCTAAATCGTGTAAAATCACTATTTTTGTGAATCATAAACAGCTGAATGTTGCCAATTTCATTTGATTCACTCTAATAGGAGCCGAAACGTCTAAATTTAAGTAAAATTATCTCCCCTTCTGCCACTTAGGTCTGCTTTGGACTGGCCACATGAGGTAAGAAATGGGAGGTCTAGTGGGCTTCCCTACTTTCCCACCACTGCCCAGTCTGATTCTTCCGAGACAGAAGGTGGGTGTTGGAGAAAAAGAGGCAGGGCGGGTGCTCTTTGACTCAGCAAAGGCTTACAATGGACTGTTCCTCTCCCAAGGTGCTTTTGTGAGTTCTTGGAAGATGCTTCTCCAACCCACACTGCTCTGCCCCTTGGGTGGAGCCTTGTTCTATCAGAGGGTGTCTTTCTATTATTATTTTTTTTGGTTGTTTGTTTGTTTAACAGGACTGGGCCGAGTTCAAACCTGCCAGCCCCAGTGCACGGCACTCTAACCATTGAGCTACTGGGTGCCCAACCAGAGGGCATCTTGACTTGAGGTGTTAGAACTTCTCATCTGAAGTCCCATCTTGACTCCATGGTCACCTACAATCCACCCACCCAGGCCTTTAGCTTCTTTGGACTGAGCTTACCTTCCACCTTTCAGACAAGAGCTAAGCTGGTGTTTCTGTGGCATGCATGGCCTGATGTGAGTCTCAGGACGTTGTCATGCACTCCTGAACACTGTCACCCCTTCTTCTAGCTATCCACAGTCCTTTTCCTTTTGTACCTTCCCCTGGGCTTTGGGGGACGCAGCTCAAGCTCCTCATGGGGTCTCACTGAAATGCTCTTCTTTAGGCTTGAGGTGATGGCAAAGCTTCTTTCCTCCTCCCCTTTCCGCTAATAGTCAGTGGGTGTAATCACAGCTCGACAACAGGTCTCTCCAAACATCTTCTTTAATCTCTGGAAATTTCAACCTCAACCCTTTTATGTCCTTAAATGAGTGAGGGACCGGGAGTAAGAAACTCAGTTTATTTTTATTTTTGGAATTGAACTCCACCCTGGGTAGAATATAGTAGTATCATTGCAGTTCATAGCAACCTCAGACTCCTGGGCTCAAGCAATCCTCCAGTCTCAGCCTTCCAAGAAGCTGGGACTACAGGCATGCAACACAACACCCAGCTAATTTTTCTATTATGTTTTTAGTGGCGATGGGGCTCACTCTTGCTCAGGCTGGTCTCGAACTTTCTTCCTTCATTCTCTCCCTCCCTCTTTCCTTCTTTCTTTTCTTTCCTTTCTTTTTCTCTTTCTCTTTCCCTTCCTTCTTTCTTTCCTTCCTTCCTTCCTTCCTTCCTTCCTTCCTTCCCTCCTTTCCTCTCCCCCCTCCTTTCTCTCTTTCTCTCTTTCTTCTTTGAGACAGAGTCTCATTCTGTTGCCCTGGGTTGAGTTCCATGGCTTCATAGCTCACAGCAACCTCAAACTCTTGGGCTTGAGCAATCCTCTTGCCTCAGCCTCCTGAGAAGCTAGGACTACAGGAATGCATTGCTACACCTGGCTAGTTTTCTATTTTTAGTAGAGAAAGGGGGTCTTGCTCTTGCCCAGTCTGGTCTCCCGAGTTAAAGCGATCCACCCACCTTGGCTTCCCAGAGTGCCAAGATGACAGGTGTGAGCCACTGTGCCCATCCTGAAACCCGTTTTTAAAAAAAGCCTAACAGATTTTATTTGTCATAGCAGTTACAGGTTCACAAGAAACTTGAGAGGAAGGGACAGAGATGTCCTATATACTCCCTGCCCTGCACATGTGTAAATCTCCATTATCAACATGGCCACCAGAGTGATACATTTGTTGCAATTGATGAACCTACACTGAAACGTAATTATCACCAAAGTGGATAGTTTCCTCTAAGGCTTAGTGTTGCACTTTTTATGGGTTTGAACAAATGAATATGACATGTATCCAACATTACAGTTTCACACAGAGTCACTTCACTGCCAGAAAGACCCCCGGTGCTTTATCTCTTTATCCCTCCTTCCCTCCTATCTCCTGGCAACTGCTGATCTGTTAGCTGCCTTAGTAGATTCAGCTTTTCTAGAATGCCATAATTACAACCGTACCACAATAGCCATTTAAGTTTTTCCGTGTCTTCTCATTGCTTGATACTCTTTTTTTTTTTTTTTGAGACAGAACCTCAAGCTGTCACCCTGGATAGAGTGCCGTGGCATCACAGCTCACAGCAACCTCCAATTCGTGGGCTCAAGCGAGTCTCCTGTCCGCCTCCCAAGTAGCTGGGACTACAGGCGCCCGCCACAACGCCCGGCCATTTTTTGGTTGCAGCCATCATCGTTGTTTGGCGGGCCCGGGCTGGATTCGAACCCCTAGCTCAAGTGTACGTGGCTGGCGTCTTAGCCCATTGAGCCACGGGCGCCAAGCTGATAGCTCATTTTTTTGTTTGTTTTTTTGTTTTCTTGGAGACAGTCTCACTATGTCACCCTGGGTAGAGTGCCTGGCGTCACAGCTCACAGCAACCTCAAACTCTTGGACTTAAGTGATTCTCTTGCCTCAGCCTCCCAAGTAGCTGGGACTATAGGTGCCCACCACAATGCCTGGCTATTTTTGTTGTTGTTGTTTTCATTGTTGTTTGGCAGGCCCTGGCCAGGTTTGAACCCACTAGCTCTGGTGTATGTGGCTAGTGCCCTAACTGCTGAGCTACAGGTGCTGAGCCAAGCTCATGTTTTTTTTTTAAATGCTCAATAATATTTTCTGGTGTACCACAGTTTATCCATTCACTGAAGGACATCTTAGCTGTATCTTGGTTGTTTTGGCAATTATGGCTGCTATAACCAGTTTTTAATTACCCCTTTTGCAAGTTCTGCCTAGGTGATCTTTCTCTGGAATGGGGAAACATCAGTTGAAACAGAGACAGTTCCCGGGTAACATCCTGTTAAACAGGAAAATTAAAAACCAAGGCAATTAATAACTTCAGGTGGGGTGGGGGTTATGTAAGAAATGAAATGTAACCATACCATTCAACATGATTCAGAGGTGAATTCTACTTATATAGTCAAAATTATGTAAATATTAAGCTTCAATTGAACCAATGATTATGATATAAAGATACTGGAAGAGGCCAGATACTGGCTCATGCCTGTAATCCTAGCACTTTGGAAGGCTAAGGTGGGAGGATCACTTGAAGCCTGGAGTTCAAAACCCCTCTGGCCAACATAGCAAGACCACCATCTCTACAAAAAATGAAAGTAAAAAAAATTAGCTGGGTGTGGTGATACATGACACCTATAACCCCAGTCACTCAGGGGGCTGAGGCAGGAAGGATTGCTTAAACCCAGGAGTTTGATGTTGCTATGAGCTATAATGATATCATTGCACTCTAGGCTAGGCAACAGAGTGAGAAGCTGTCTCAAAAAAGTAAAAAATAAAGATATTGTACTGGGAGGATGGGAGAAAAGTATGTTTTATGTTGCAGAGGGAAGGAACAGGACTAGAAGAACTAAATTCTCATCATTCATTCTTTTTTTTTTTTGGACAGGGTCTCACTTTGTCACTCTCAGCAGAGTGCTGTGGCCTCATAACTCACAGCAACCTCAAACTCTTAGGCTCGAGTGATCGTCTTGCCTTAGCCTCCCCAGTAGCTGGGACTATAGGTGCCTGTCACAATGCCTGGCTGGTTTTTAGAGATAGGGTCTCACTTTTGCTTAGACAGGTCTTGAACTTGTGAGCTCAGGCAATCCACTCACCTTGGCCTCCGAAGTGCTGGGATTACAGGCGTGAGCCACTGCGCCCTTCTTACTAGTAGGCAATCAATAGAAGAGATCATAAATGGAAAAATCAAGAAACGTCTATACAGGCATGCTGTCTAGAAATATGAAGGAGGATGCCAGAAGGAAGAGTTGAAAGTGGGTGGATATTATTTTTCATGATAAACTTCTCTCTCTCTCTTTTATTTTTTTTTGTTTGAGACAATCTCCCTCTATAGCCCCAAGCTAGAATTCTGTGGCATTAGCCTAGGTCACAGCAAACTCAAACTCCTGGGTTCTGCTAATCCTCCTGCCTCAGTCTCCCCAGTGGCTGGGATTACAGGTGCCAACCACAGTGCCTGGCTAATTTTTTTATTTTTAGTAGAGAGGAGATCTTACTCTTTCTCAGGCTGGTTTTGTACCCCTGAACTCAAGGGATCCTCCCGCCTCAGCCTCCCAGAGTGGTGGGATTACTACAGACATGTGTGACTGTTTTTTCTTTTTTGAGACAAGGCTCTGTTGCCCAGGTTAGAGTGTGGTGGCATCAGACCTGGCTAATTTTTCTATTTTTTGGTAGAGACAGGGTCTTGCTCTTGCTCAGGCTGGTCTCAAACTCCTGAGCTCAAGAAAGCCTCCTGCCTCAGCCTCTCAGAGTGCTAGGATTCCCAGAGTGAGCCACGGTGACGGACCCACATATTACATTAAGAAATTTAATTTTGTAAGCCTAGAAAACTAGAAAAGTTAGCCAGCCATTGTGGTGGGTGCCTATCGTCCCAGCCATTGGGGAGGCTGAGGCAGGAGGATCTCTGGCTGAGGCCAGGAGTTTGAGGTTGCTGTGAGCTAGGCTGATGCTACAGAATTCAAGACTGGGGCTACAGAGTGAGACTGTATCAAACAACAAAAACAAAAAAAAAAAAAATGAAGGAAAGAAAGCAAGCAAGCAAGAAAGAAATTCAATTTTAAAAAGTATTTAATAAACAGAAATTATCTAGTGATCAGGTAATATTTGAATATAACAAGAGCACTTGTGTTCATAATGAGAAATAATTTGAACAAAGCCTAAAGCTGTTTTGCATGACCAAAAAGGTTTTCCTTCATTATGAGAATGATTCCCTTTAGCCTTCTACCTCCAGTATAATATGAAAATACATCCTCCTGTTTCTGAAAAACCTTGAAACAAGCAATAGATTCTCCTACAGGATCATTTTAAACTTAGGTCATGAGGGATTTGTTTCTCCCAATGGGTTACTTGGTATTAGATTTGTGAAATAACCAGGTCAGCTAAGCCAACAGGGGCTACCTTGTTGACCTAAAACTAACTGGTGCTCACTACTTCTCACCTCAATTACCCTTGAGCCCATAATATCCCTACAAAATCCTGATGATTTTTTTTTTTTGAGACAGAGTCTCACTATGTCACCCTAAGTAGAGTGCCATGGCATCACAGCTCACAGCAACCTCAAACTCTTGGGCTTAAGCAATTCTCTTGCCTCAGCCTCCCAAGTAGCTGGGACTACAGGTGCTCGCCACAATACCCAGCTATTTGTTGCAGTGTCATTGTTTAGCTGGCCCAGGCTGGGTTCGGTGCATGTGGATGGTGCTATAACCACTGTGCTACAGGCACCAAGCCACTACACCTTTTTGTCAAAGCATTGCTTTAGCTGCATCTCAAAATTTCTATGTGTTATAATTTCACTTTTATTTATTCACAATACTTTTATTTTATTTATTTTTCAAATATTTTCTCCCTTTAATTAATGGTATTTTATTTATTAATTGTCATCCATATTTTACTTGACTAAAATTATAATATATAAAAATATCTTGGCTCGGCTCGGCACCTGTGGCTCAACGGACTGGGGCGCCAGCCACGTACACCTGAGCTGGCGGGTTCGAATCCAGCCCGGACCCGCCAAACAACAACAGCTGCAACCAAAAAAAAAATATCTTGGCTCAGAGCCTGTGGCTCAACAGGCTAAGGCGCCAGCCACATACACCTGAGCTGGTGGATTTGAATCCAGCCCAGACCCGCCAAACAACAATGACGGCTGCAACCAAAAAATGGCCGGGCGTTGTTGCGGGCGCCTGTAGTCCCAGCTACTTGAGAGGCTGAGGCAAGAGAATCTCTTGAGCCCAGGAGTAGGAGATTGCTGTGAGCTGTGATGCCACAGCACTCTACCCAGGGGGACAGCTTGAGGCTCTGTCTCAATAAAAAAATATATCTTTTATACTTATTTATTTGTTTTTTATTTTATTTATTTATTTTTGAGACAGAGCCTCACTTTGTCGCTCTCAGTAGAATGCCATGGAGTCATAGCTCACAGCACCCTCAAACTCTTGGGCTCAAGTGATCCTCTTGCCTTAGCCTCCTGAGTAGCTGAATTACAGGAACCCTCCACAATCCTTGGCCATTTTTAGAGGAAGGGTATCAACTCTGGCTCAGGCTAGTCTCGAACTCCTGAGCTCAGGCAATCCACCTGCTTTGACCTCCCAGAGTGTTGGAATTATAGGCATGAGCCACTGTGCCTGACCCATATATTTATTTACTTTCTTGAGACTGAGTCTCACTCAGTCTCCCTGGGGTTGAGTGCTGTGATATCATAGCTCACAGCAACCTTAAACTCTTGGGTTTGAGCAATCTTCTTACCTCTCAGCCTCTGTAGTGGCTGGGACTACAGGTGTGCACTGAAATGTCTGGCGAGTTTTTTTCTATTCTTAGTAGAGACGGTGTCTTACTCTTTTTTTTTTTTTTTTTTTTTTGCAGTTTTTGGCTGGGGTTGGGTTTCAACCCGCCACCTCTGTCATATGGAGCCAGCGCCCTACTCATTTGAGCCACAGGCGCCGCCCCGGTGTCTTACTGTTGCTCACTCTGGTCTTAACCTCCTGAGCAAGCAATCCGCCCACCTCAGGCTCCCAGAGTGCTAGGATTACGGGAGTGAGCCACAGCACCCAGTCCACTTGTGTAAATACCTAGGACTGAGATTGCTGTGTTGGATGGTAAGTCTATGTTTAACTTTATAAAAAGACTGCCAAACTGTCTCACCAAGCAACTGTACCATTTTGCATTTCCATTAGCAATGAATAATTGCTCTGCTTTCTTCCTACTGGGCTATTGTCAGTTTATTTTTACTATTTATTTATTTATTTATTATTTTAGCTATTCTAATAAGTGTGTAATGGTATATGAGTGTGCCTTTTATTTGCATTTCCCTAATGACATCTTTTCATATGCTTATTTATCACCTATATATCTTTTTTTTTTTGAAATAGAGACAGAGTCTCACTTTGTCCCCTGAAGTAGAGTGATATGGTGTCACAGCTCACAGCAACCTCCAGCTCTTAGGCTTAGGCAATTCTCTTGTCTCAGCCTCCTGAGTAGCTGGGACTACAGGCACCTGCCACAGCGCCCAGCTATTTTTGTTTTTTTTCCTTGCATTTTGGCCAGGGCTGGGTTTGAACCCATCACCCTTGGTATATTTAGCTGGTGCCCTACTCACTGAGCTATAGGTGCCGCCCTCACCCATATATCTTTATAAACGTCCTTGGTGAAGTGTCTTTTCAGATCTTTTGCCCATTTGCTTTTCTTTCTTGGGTTATTTATTTTCTTTCTTTCTTCTTTTTTTTTTTTTTTTTTAGACAGAGCCTCAAGCTGTCACCCTGGATAGAGTGCTGTGACATCACAGCTCACAGCAACCTCCAATTCCTGGACTCAAGCGAGTCTCTTGCCTCCGCCTCCCAAGTATCTGGGACCACAGGCGCCTGCCACAACGCCCAGCCATTTTTTTGGTTGCAGCCAGCATTGTTGTTTGGCTGGCCCAGGCTGGATTTGAACCCGCCAGCTCAGGTGTACATGGCTGGCGCCTTAGCCTGTTGAGCCACAGGCGCCAAGCCTCTTCTTTTTTTTTTTCACACAGAGTTTTACTTTGTTGCTCTTGGTAGTAGAGCGCTGTGGCATCATACCTCACAGCAACCTTGAACACATGAGTTAAAGCAATCCTCTTGCCTCAGTTTTTCATTTTTAGTAGAGACAGGGTCTCACTTTTGCTCAGGCTGGTCTCGAACTCATCAGCTCAAGCAATCCACCTGCTTTGGCCTCTCAGAGTGCTAGGGTTACAGGTGTGAGCCACTGTGCTCGGCCAATTTATTTCCTTATTAAGGTTTTTTTACTTACTACGTTTTAAGAATTCTTAATATAGGGTGGTGCCTGTGGCTCAGTGAGTAGGGTGCTGGTCCCATGTACCAAGGGTGGTGGGTTCGGACACCAGCCCTGGCCAAACTGCAACAACAAAAAAAAATGAATAAATAAATAAAAATAAATAAACTTAATTAAAAAAAAATCTTAATATATTCTTAAATACTAATCTCTTGTCCCATGTGTGATTTGCACACACACACACACTTGAGATATACATATATATATATATACACACACATATTTTTTGAGACAGAGTCTCAAGCTGTCACCCTGGGTAGAGTGCCATAGTGTCATAGCTCACAGCAACCTCAGACTCCTGGGCTCAAGTGATTCTCTTGCCTCAGTCTCCCAAGCAGCTGGGACTCCAGGCGCCCACCACAATGCTCGGCTATTTCCTTTGTTGTTGTTGCAGTTGTCATTGGCCGGGGCCAGGTTCAAACCCACCAGCCTCAGTGTATGTGACCGGCACCCTGCCGTCTGAGCAACAGGCGCGGCCCAATTTGCACATATTTTCTACAAGTCTGTGTCTTATTTTTACATTCCTTTTACAGTTGTTCTTCCTCAGTTTTTAAAAAAAAACTTCACTGATTACTATTCCATTGTATGAAAAATGTGCCATAACTATTTAGCCAATCTTAGGTTGCTGGACTCTGATAGTATTTCTGAACTTTTGCTATTACAAACTCCTTCTGTTCATATCTTTGAAGTTATGCTATTTCTCTGAACCATTTGTTTTTCCTTTCCCATGACTGTCTTTTGCTATATTCTTCTTCTCCTTCTTCTTTTTCTTCTTTTTTTCTTCTTCTTCTTCTTCTCCTCCCTCTTTTTTTTTTTTTTTTGAGACAGGACCTCCCTCTACTGCCCAGACCCAGAACAAGGACATATTCCCAGCATACTGCAACCTCCAACTCCTAGGCTCAGGTGATCTTCCTGGATCAGCCTCCTGAGTAGCTGGGACTACAGGTATGCACCACCACACCTGCTAATATTTTATTTTTTACTTTTTTTTTTTTTTTTTTAGACAGAATCTCACTTCGTCCCCCTGGGTAGAGTGCGGTGGCATCATAGCTCACAGCAACCTCAGACTCCTGGGCTCAAGTGTTACTCTTGTCCCAGCCTGTACAATAGTGGGACTACAGCTGCCCACCACAATGCCTAGCTCTTGTTTTGAGATGGAGTCTCAGCTCTAGCTCAGGCTGGTCTGGGACTCCTGAGCTCAGGCAATCCACCCACCTCGGCCTCTCAGAATGCTAGGGTTATGGGCTTGAACTACCTTGCCTGGACCTTTTTAATTTTTTTGGAGCAGTAGGGTCTTGCTATGTTGCCCAGGCTAGTCTTGAATTCCTGGGCTCAAGCAATCCTCTGGCCTCAGCTTCCCAAAGTGCTGGGATTATAGGTGTGAGCCCCATACCTGGCCCTTGTTAGTTATAGGTGCTCTTTTTTTTTTGTTTTTTTTAGACAGAGCCTTAAGCTGTCCCCCTGGGTAGAGTGTCGTGGCATCATAGCTCACAGCAACCTCAAACTTCTGGGCTTAAGTGATTCTCTTGCCTCAGCCTCCCAAGTAGCTGGGACCACAGACACCCACCACAACGCCAGCTTTTTTTTTTTTGGTTCCAGTTGTCATTGTCGTTTGGCAGACCCGAGCTGGATTCGAACCCACCAGCTCTGGTGTATGTGGCTGGCTCCTTAGCCGCTTAAGCCACAGGTGCTGAGCCATAGGTGCTCTTAATGCTATGAAATTTGCCTTTCCTGTGATAGAAACTGCAAACTTTTTCTAGTCTGTCATTTGTCTTTTTACTGCCTAACATTATATTTTTTATTTTCTTGAAGTTAAATGAAATTGAACTTTTACTTTAAGGGTTTTTAATTAAAGGGTCTTTTCCACTTGAGAGTGGTAATAGAATATTTCCAGGGAGTGTCCTGGTACTTTTATGGTTTCTTTTTTCCATTTAAATCCTTGATTCATTTGGAATGTTTCTTTATAAATATTTAAC
>CAUYRH010051004.1:0-13361 GCA_963574655.1 Perodicticus potto | reverse complement strand
ACAATGTGCTGGTTTCATATACAATCTGAAATATTTTCATCAAACTGCTTAACATAGCCTTCATGGCATTTTCTTAGTTATTGTATAAAGACATTTGTATTTTTATTTACATATTCCTATCTGGTTTGTGTGATCCTTTTCTATCATTTAAATATTTGTATTAGGCAGGGCTCACTGCATGAAGGAGAAGGCATTTTAGGCACAATTATCAGCAAAAATTTAATACAGAAAATGAGTATTTACAAAATCCTTAGATGTGTGGAAGGATCAGGATGTAGTCTGAGTCTCTAATATGATTGCTGAGTAATATAGAACTGATCCTCCAGCATTTACCACTGAGGCACACCAGAGCTATGCTTGGGTCAAAAACCTCCTACCTCTCTGCTGCCACTGCTTCTGGGTAGCCAAGGAGGTATAATGAAGGGATTAGGAGATCAGATCAAGTAATCACTGTTGCTACCACCACCACTTTTTCTCATCACCAAGGAAACTGCAGATTGGACACTGTCACACATCAGAGAAATCTCAGATTTTCATACCCCTATATTGAGCAGAGACAGCCAAAAAGGGATAGGACAAAGTCCTCTGTCCCAGTCTAAATCTCATACTAATGCATTAAATTGGTGGGACTCAATTTGCATCCAGAAAAGAATTTGCAAAATGAGGGTGTTGGCTTCTAAGCCTCTTCACACAGAATGAAGACTAACTGAGCCCTAGGCCCACCCACAAATCATCCAGTATTCCTTCCTTTGCTCTTTTTCTTTTCTTTTATTTGCTTTTTTTTTTCTTGTAAGAAACAGAAATTGACTTCAGCTAATATAAGCAAAAACCAATTTATTGGAAACAGAGAGTGGTTACACAGCCCAGAAAGAAACATTCATGTTTTAGAAAAGGTAGAAAACAGGGCTTCTCTAAGGACTTAGGTAATAAACTAGGAATTCTCTCTCTTTCTCTCTCTCATGCTCTATCATTGGATGGCTCAGTTCCGTCTGCTTCATGTCTGTTCATATTACTCCATCCCTACATATCACTGCTTAAAACACAGATTTCCAGGTGAGAGTCTCATTGCCCTGGTTAGGGTCAAATCATCTCTTCAGTAGTGGTGGTGTGAGTAGTGGGAAGGAAACCTCCCCAGGTCAATGGTTCTCTCAGAATCTCCTTCAGTCAAATGGTAGTAGATATTCAAAACTGAAAGAAGAAAGTGCTGGGAAAACAAAACATAGAAGTTTTCTGTTCCAATGAGCTGGTCTGATTCAGACATTATCATGAAGTCACATACCTGCTGTCAGAATACACACATGCCACCAACCTATAAAACCCTCAATGTAGAACACAATCAGTTTTGTCAAAATTGTGGACCTGAATGTTTTGGTATAGATCTTTTAGTTATATAGATATGTTTTGCTGCATGTTTAAAATATCTCATTTCATAGGCATAGAAAATGAGGTCCCTCAGAGAGTGTAAAAAGTTTCCTTCGCATAAAGTCAAGTGGCTTTGTTATATAGGAGGTGTATTTTGGATTCTTATCCATATATAGCACTTATGCACAGTACATTTTAGAGAGCAACCTGACTTACACCTACCTGCCTTATCTGATGTTTGCATCTGTAAGGCCCCTGAGCTGTCACAATGACAGCGAGATTCAAAATTAATGACAAATGGAAATTCACAGGCCCCCAGAAAAGAAATTCTTCTCCCACACTGCTCAGAAAAAGATCCATGCCAATATACTGAAAAGAAAATTGCTGCCAACCTTGGATTGTGACCCACAACACGTATTCCCCAAAGTTATCGTGTTGTGTTACTAGCAAGAATCTTTTTTTTTGTATTATTGTTGGGGATTCATTGAGGGTACAAAGAACCAGGTTATACTAATTGCATTTGTCAGGCAAGGTCCCTCTTATAAACATATTCCTCCCTCAAGAGGTGTGCCAAATCCTGTGACCCTACCCTTCTCTCTCCTTCCCTCTCTCTCCCCCATTCCCTCACCCTGCACTATATACTAGGTCACCAATTGACCTCATATCAAAATTGAGTACATTGGATTTTTGCTTCTCCATTCTTGTGATCCTTTACTAAGGAGAATGTGTTCCACCTCCCTCCAAGTTAGTACAAAAGATGTAAACTCTCCATCTTTTTCAGTGGCTGAATAATATTCCATGGTATATATATATATACCACAGCTTGTTGATCAATTCCTGGATTGGTGGGCATTTAGGTTGTTTCCACATTTGGTGAATGTAAATTGAGCTGCAATAAACAGTCTAGTGCAAATGTCCTTATGATAAAAGGATTTTTTTTCTTCTGGGTAGATGCCCAATAATGGGATTACAGGATCAAATGGGAGATCTAGTTTAAGTTCTTTGTGGATTCTCCATACTTCCTTCTAAAAAGGTTGTATCAGTTTGCAGTCCCACCAGCAGTGTAAAAGTGTTCCCTTCTCTCCATATCCACACCAGCATCTGCAGCTTTGAGACTTTGTGATGTGGGCCATTCTTACAGGGGTTAGATGATATCTCAGAGTGGTTTTGATTTACATTTCTCTAATAACTAGGGATGATGAGCATTTTTTCATGTTTGTTAGCCATTCATCAACCACAGGGAAAAAAGCACATCTTAAAGGGCAAAATCATTGGCAATATGAGTTTCTGATTTGCTTAGCCATGAGTTGAGGAACAACTGAATGGGATTGTTAGTTTCCGGGTCTCTCTGTCTTGCCTGTCTCTATCTCTCCCATTCTCATTGTCCCTTTCTTTTTCTCCCCTTTGATTACTACTCACAGTTCTTTCTCCTGGTATCATGCACATTCTCACCAAGGTCTCCTATTTTCCTGCCTCAATAACCCAGGTCCCTGCAACTTTCTTTAACCAAAAGGATGTTAATAGATGTCATGCATGCAAAGGTTTGCAGAGCCTTTGTGCAATGGAGCTTGCTCTCCTACACCTATGGATTTGCCCTACAAAGAACATGCTCTGAGGTAGCTGCCTGGTCTGAGCAAGATGGGGGACAGAGCCTCTAGGCAGACTTGCAGACCTGCACCTTAAAACAGAGAAGCCCAGCAGGTCCCAGTCAGCCCAGGGATACTGACCTTCAGCTAATGGGCATGTTATGCATATATATGAACAAGCCCAGCAAAACTCAGCAGAGTTGACCCATAGAAGCATTATACAATGTGGCTTATTGCTGCATGCCACTGCAACTTTGAGATTATTTGCTATTTGGTGTTATTGTAGCAGTGGCTAACAGGTTCACTCCTAATTGTGTTTCTCTTCTCTCTGATTCCCTCTCTCTGCTTCTCTCACTCCATCTTCCTCATCCTTGAGGAGCCTCCTTTCTCAGCTGGTGCTGGCTTGTTACATTTATCAGCCACATCCTAAATAGCAATGCAAGTCCTAAGTAATTTACTTTTAAAGTAGGAGAAAAGGAGGCCACACAATAGGACTTGAGTAGACAATGCTTGTTAGCAATGCTTCTTCTCTAAGAGGCATTTTGAAAATGTTTTTATTATTCACTGGTGTGTGTCACTATCATGATGAGTAATTTTCACTGTAACACCCTGTACTACAAACTGAAGCATAGTAAAAATGGCATTGAGGGTAACTGACTTGCAAGCCATGCATCATCCCGTAGCATGGGATTTCTCCAAGAGAAAATACAGAGTAAGAGGGATCTTAACTCTTCCCCACACTACTCCCCTGCCCCACAAAATGTATAACATATTTTCTTTCTCTTAACTCTTGTTTGTCTTTTTCTTTTCTTTTTTTTTTTCTTTTTCAGCCTGTCTACTATAGAGTGATAGACTAGGCACAGAGTCATCATTCCTTTTATTCTTCTTTACCATGTAAATGCCAGATGAAAATACACCAAGTTCCAGATACAATATAATCATAATACTACCACTGTTTTTCTGGATTAATTAATCAAAATGAATGAAATTTTTCTTAATTTTGTATGCCAAGCCTGGAAGCATAATTCAATTTCATCTTTGACTTCTGTAGCCTGAAGCAGCCACTTAAACCCAGCTGTTATAAAGCTTTTGGAGGGAGATCAAAAAACAGTGAATAGGAAAAAAGATCCAACTTGCAAAAAGGAATAAGGGGAAACAGAAAAGTATTCTTTAAATATATCAAAAGAAGGGCATATGTATGTGTATTAAAAGAAGGGCACATCAAAGTAATTGTTTGCTTTCAAATATGAGAATAAAATCTGATAACACTGCCTTAAAAAATCCCTATTTCTTTTTTCCTCCAAACCATTTAGAAGTAGTGTTAGACGTGGGCAAAACACACACTGAAATAGTGAATAGGAATGCTGCAACCCTCAGTGAAAACTAAATTAATTTAAAATATATCAGAACTTGTTTTCACTTTTAGAACCAATAAGTTATTATGAAAACCTCTAAGTTACTCTTTTTGATATCATATAACTGTAACATGGACTTTTTGTTTATTTCTAAAGTAAATGTTACCCCCTTGGGTGACACCTTATAGAAGAAGTTAAATTCCTTGTGGCTCAATCAACAATATATGACATTTATTACTTTCTTTTACTATGAAAATTAGAATGAGCATAGAGAAAAACATAAAAGTCCCCTGTAATCTTAGCATTCAGAGACATTCCTAGCTAATATTTTGGTGTATATGATTTCATTCTTTGTTCCCTGGGTTGTGTGTGTGTTTCTGGGTGTTATAAGATGGGATCATGTCGTACACACTGTATTTACCTTTAACAAGCTATCAAGGAATATCTTTCCTTGTCATAATGTACAACTTTCTCTTTTTAATGGCCATAAATTTCAATGATTTTTGTGGAACCCCAGACTGAGTTAGGCCAACAAAGACCATATTTATATTGGTGAGCATCTAGCAAAGAAGAGGGTACTGGAATGGCCTCAGAGGTGTGCCTATTTTGTGCCTGCATTTTGACAAGGTATGTATCTTGTATTTCCAATAATCTTAGACTGACAATTACAGCATCTTAAGTTTCACGCTCATTCACCATGATTACAAGTCCCTTGGCATTAGAAATTTGTAAGCCCAGTATTTCTGGGAAAATAGTTCCACTCTGAGAAAGCTTTTTCTGTATCCTCTGACGAAGGTATTTCCATATTCTCTGCCACTTTGCTACTGACACAAGTTACACTCAGCTTTCGGTGTGACTCAAAGCATCTACCTGTTCCCAAGCATCCATCCCATTGTGACATGACAGAAGCCTAGTGGTAAGAACTGGAGAGAGGTGCACTAAAACAGCTGACAATACACACAAAACATATTCAACAGTCAACACCTTCTAGTCACATGCAGACTAATTCCTAGGTGGGATTACTAAGGAAGAGACAAGGGGGAGTGCACGCAAGTTTAAGTTGCAACAAAAGAGATGAGGCAGAAGAAGATGAGCAAGAAGGGATGGGAATGATTATTCAAGCGCAATGATGAAAATATAATACAAAAGCCACAGGAGTCTATTGAGGTTGAAGGGGAAAATGTGAAGGAACTAAATTAGTCACATAATGGGAAAGGGCCCCAATTCAGAGTTTATAGCTTCCTTGGTACCCCCAGAAAAGCAAATTCACTTAATCTTTGATTAGCACCTCTAACCATTCCTGAACAACTGTGGATTTAATTTTAGGTTGAATCTACAACTTCAAGAACAGTTTTTCTTTGGAATTTTTATTCCATAAAGATTTCTAATAATCATTTTTTTAAAATGGTACCAACTCTGCCCAAACCAATTCTCCACTGAGCCTGGCACATAGTATGCTGTATGTAGTATACATTTACTCATTGTTCTTTAAAAATAAAGAGTTAAACATCAGGCTAGTCAAAGCTTATGTGTGTGTCCAACTCTCCAAGAAAAAATTTGTATTGGTTTATGAATTGGGAAACAACCATTGTGATGACATTTCCCACCATCAATCCCAAAGTAGCAGCCAACCATGTTGTGAACCAATCCATTGTCTGTTGCCGTAGCAACTATCACAGTACAGAATCCTGTGGAAATCTAGAACTGATTTCCAGTGGAACCTACCTATGATTTCATATGAAACTGTAAAACAAGCCCCAACGGACATCATTAAGGACTAGAGAAGTCTTCCTTTGCCTTGGGAGGAGATTATTCACTTATGTTGAGGTTTCAATATGTTTCTAATAAAAAGTAGCAACAAACGATTGTTGACTGACTAGTTAATCATCCATACGCAGGTTCTTGCAGCTATTGCCCTTTTGTAAGCATTTCTGAGGGACTACAGCTAGAGCGAATGAAAAACTTGGGACCACATTTTGCTCCGTGATGAATGTACGGTAACACCTCTGATTCCACAGTCCCACAAGACTTAGCAACTAAGTCTGCCAACAGAAATCTTCCCTGGTTTCAAGCTTAGTTTCAGGGGCCATGTCTTCCCTGGGAATAAACCTACAGAGGGCCCTCTCTTTGGAGCTTCCAGAGAATTGCACTTCTTATTCTATTTCACTTGCAGTGGCCTGTCACTCTTCTCAGTTCTTTAAGGACAGGTGCCACAGTGTAGGGTTCCCAGCCACAATGGTTGGCAAGGGCCGACTTACAATGTACTCATTGTGATTACTCAGTGATGCTAAGACTTACATGCCATGCCTCCCTTCAGCATCTCTTTCTCAGCCCATCCTGGGAAAAGAAATCCTTGCTAGATGCTAGATAAGTCTCTCTTTACTGTTTCTGTCAGATATCATTCACTGGGGAATGGTAATGTACCTTGTGGAGATACGGTGAATTGCCTGTTTCATGGCCCTAATCTGAAAGCATCCTTGAAATCCATTCAGCAGCCTGACTGCCAGACAGCTCTTGAAATCATGTAAGAAAATGAGAAAGAATGGGATTCTTATCTGGGAAGATCCGCACTGTAAAATTATGAGCATGATGTGCTGACTGACCGATGGGAAGGTAGATTCCTTGAACACAGACAAAGCAGAAATAGATTTGTTAGAAGGAAAAAAAATCCTTATTTATTAAATTTGCCCATCTTTATGCTTCCTACTTTTTAATAGCTCTTTTTTCATTTTTGTTAATGAGATAAATGATTTTAATCTAAATAAAACTGTAAAGCAGTTGAATTTATCTCTGTCCCTCATCCTGTCTCCACCCAGTCTCCCTTCTCAGGAAGCCACTTGTCCATATCATGTTCTCCATGGTTCTCCACCTTTATCATCTTGCTCTAAGTATCACCTGAGGGAAAAACCAGATACTTTCATTCACATTGAGTGTAAAACTCCACTGGAACAGCATGTGAGCTCCATGAGGGCAGAGTTTGGGAAGGGAGGAGTTTGCTTATTGTGTTCATTTTCATCTGTTTTCATTATATACTGTCATGTGTATACCAGAGACAGAAGAGAAAGAGAGGTCACTTATGCTTTTGTTTGGAATAATGTCTGGAATCAGACATCTCTGAAATAGCCTCCCGGACACAGACTCACCGTGTAACTGCACAGGGTGTGTGTGGCACAGTCAGCACAATCACACCTGACAGGCCTGGTAGATAAGATGATAAATTGCCTCACCCTCTTTTTCCTTCACAATACGTAAAGTTCTATGTGTGCCTTAAAAACAAGGTCCATTACAATGTCTCCCGAGGCAGCATCTCCGATGATTAAAGAATAAGACGATGAGTAAGAATCTCTCACTCTAAGTACACATTGAGGGCTATAAACATATGGTAAAAGCCAAGAAATTGAAGTTTTATATTTTGGGGGGTTTTGTCTTTTCATTGGATTAGGTCAAATTCTTGAGGGAATCCTTTCCTCTCCCCTGCCGATCTCTCCAAGAAGAGGAGGGCAGTGAATAATTACATAATTGCCTATTTGGAAAAATAGGTTAGGTCTTCACCGAGGCAAAGAGTGAAGTGTCATCCTAGTGATCCCCTGAAATATCCATATCTTGAATGCTGTTGATATTTATAGGACTAGAAAAGAAGCTACTGAGAACAGTGGAGAGAAGTGAGGAGCCTACACTTTTAACAAGTCAACTCCAGTTTTAGAGAGGAAACCTCAAGATCATATATATACTATGCACACACACACACACATATTCTTATAGAATATTGTGATTCACTCAGTGTATTAGTCAAGGTTCCTCAGAGAGACCAAATAGGATATATAAAGAAACAGAGAGATGTATGAGAGGAGATTTATTAGGAGAATTGACAAATTGATTTCTGCACTCGTGGAGGCTGCAAATTTCCACAATAGGCCATTTGCAAGCTGGAGAAGCAGGCAAGCCAGTAGAATAGCTCAGACCAAGTTCTCAGGCCTCAGCCCCAACTCTCAGGCTGAGCCTGGGGGCCTGAGAACTCAGGGAGCCACTGGTGCCAGTCCTAAACTCCAAAGGCCAGAGAAACTAGAGTTCTGATGACCAAAGGCAGAAGAAGGGTGTCTCAACTATAGATGAGGGAGAGAAATGTAAGCACACAAATTCACCTTTGCCTCTACCCTTTTGCTCTATCCAGGACCTTAGCCAATTGGATGGTGCCTGCCCACATTGGGTAAGAGTGGATCTTCCTTATTCAGCCTCCTGTTTCAAATGCCAACCTTCTGGAAATACAAATAATACTTTACTAGCTATCTGGGGGCATCCGGTCAAGTTGACACCTAACATTAACCATCACAGTCAGTTATACGAAATGTTTTCTCTAGAGAGAGAGAGAGAGATGAGATGGAAGAGACAAAAAAGTAGTGCCCTCTGTCTTATAAACTCTAGTCCCTTTTATTCTTAATCTAAGCCTCTAAGAACATTACCCTCATCTCTGAAAATTTCAAAACCCAAGTCTCAGTTCTCTTTCCACAAAAATACCACCCAATTGGACTTGCTAGAATTCTCTGTATTTTAATGAAGAAAGGGGACTGTTAAGGTTATTCTTTTTAATTTTAGAGTAAGCAATCAAGCGTGGCTTGGTCATCTCAGCATCTTTTCCCCTACCCAGTGCCACATCCATAATAGAAACTCCATAAATGTCTGACAGACAAAGAAAAACACCGTGCATGGCCTCTGGTACCAATATTTCTTGAAATATTTTAATAATCATTCCCATTTTTCTTTTTTTATAGCCTTAACTTACTTATTCATCATAAAGGCAGCTAACATTGAGGAGTCTAGGCCCTAACATGTTACAGAATAAAAATAATCTCCCTCTGCAAATACAGAAGAGACTCAGAATCAGGGGTTTGCAGTTACAAACCAATACAAGCCTCTTGGTGTTGAAATGCATTTATGCTTGGCAAATCATTGCTTCTTGTTTGTAGAATAAAAGTCTCTTTAAAAGGCTCAAAGAGCTTCTTTGACATGACATCAACTAACTTGTACAAAATATCATTCTGATTATTTAAATTTAAATAAATCAAAAACACATGGGTTAAATTTCCCTTAAAATACACATGGTTTTTAAAATGAGAGGAAAAGGTGCTTGGCAAAAAGCAGCTTGGGTTTTATTGAATGCAAAACTTTTCAGAAACAGTTTAAGCTGCATGGTTAGCCCAAACCGTGGTTATTTAAAATACGATTTTTTTAAAATGAAGGCCAAAAATGATATTTAATAAAAATACTCAGATTTTAACTTTCTATAAAATATTGACTTTAAAAGAGTTTATATACTTTACATAATGGATTCTACAGATGTAAAGAATTCTTTGAAAATTGTGACTTAAGAAAATTGCATAGGGCCTAATACCTCCAGGCCTGGGTTTTTTTGTGAGCTATAGATTATCTTCGGCCTCTTCAAAGCATGGTGATATGCATTATTATTGGAAATGTTCGTAGACAATCTTGACGTGTTATGAAACTGCCGGAAAGGTGCCGATAGCTTTTAAGTTTTGTTGTCTTCTACCTCATTTTTTTTCAAGGAAGATACTTAATTAATCCAAATTGCTTGGCTGATTTGATCCAGTTTTCTTATTCTTTCCCACCACTCCCCTTCCCATCCTGGTTTGTTATTTTTTTCCCTAACCAAAGAGCCTCAGAATTCTTTCTTTAATTTCATAGATTCATCATTGCTCAGGGAGACAAATGCCTGTTTTCTTTTTTTTTTTGAGACAGAGTCTCAAGTTGTCACCCTGGGTAGAGTGCTGTGGCATCACAGCTGACAGCAACCTTGAACTCCTGGGCTCAAGCGATTCTCCTGCCTCCGCCTCCCAAGTAGCTGGGATTACAGGCTCCTGCCACAACGCCCGACTATTTTTTGGTTGCAGCCATTATGTCATTTGGCGGGCCCAGGCTGGATTCAAACCCGCCATCTCATGTATATGTGGCTGGCGCCTTAGCCGCTTGAGCCACAGGCGATGAGCCCAAATGCCTGTTTTCTATGATCGGTACCATTACCGGTCATTCATTCGTCTAGCCATAATTAATTGTGTACTATTTTTAGTACTGGGCTAGGCCTATTGGTTGTACAAAGAGAGGTATGGTCTTTTGATTCCTTACAGGGCTTACTCAGTATAATGTGAATGGACCATAGTTTCTCAAAAGCGGCAAAAAAAAAAAAGTTAATTTGGGAGGAAACTCATAGTTCTGGTCTTTTTCACCTACTAACAGCATTCTCTCCTTTACTCTGCCCTGCCTTTCATCTTCCCAGCTAGGTTACTGTTGAGGTAAAAAGAACCCTTTTTATAATTCGGACAAGTACTGCTAGAGGAGCACACCCACGCCTTATTTTGCAGACAGCATCGCTGTGTATGTGTATATATGTCACTATGTGTGATTTGTATAGACATGTTATCTGTGTGAGTGTGTGTGTTGGCTTAGCTTAAGTTATGCTTCAATAACAACCCTAAATCTCATTCTTATCAAAAAACAAATAAGCAAACAAAGAAACCCCAAAATACCTATTACTGGCCACCTGCTGAATTCTGAAGACCTGTGACTCCTTCATTCTGGGCCCCCCTTCCCAAGTGAAGGAAATAGTCCTCACCTGGGATTTTATACAGTCCTGCAGAGAGGGAGAAAAGAGGACAGTGCCACATGATGGCTTTGCTCAAAAATAGCGTGCATCGTTTTCATCTTGGTTTCATTGGCCAAAGGAAATCATCAGGCCAAGCTCAACATCAACCTCCACAGAAAAGGGATCTTGTGAATAATGATATATCTGCTATACTATACATAGAGCCAGTTATGATGTCAGAGGAAAAAATTGATTGATGGTATGTATATCTTGCGTCTCGTCTTCAGAGAGATGGCTAAGCTAAATCTAAAAATTACATGAAAACCTCCTTTCAGGATTAATGAATAAATGCTATTAAGCTGGTTCCTGGACACTTTTGTATAGGGAAAGATTTCTTCTTGGATAGCTGCTTTCTCACTATTATCTTAATTGTTATATAACATGATGTTATCCTCTGAAATTTTTCATTTGTCACTTACAGCACTAATTTTTCTCTTAAGAAACTAATATTTAGGTGGCGCCCGTACCTGAGTGGGCAGGGAGCTAGCCACATACGCTGAGGCAGGCAGGCGTTACGGCCGATGCCTGTAGTCCCAGCCACTTGGGAGACTGAGACAAAAGACTCACTTAAGCCCAAGAGTTTGAGGTTGCTGTGAGCTGTGACGCTACAGCACTCTACCCAGGGCAACAGCTTGAGACTCTGTCTCAAAAAAAAAAAAAGAAAGAAAGAAAAGAAAAGAAAAGAAAGCTAATATTTAATTAAGACAAAGTCAGCAAAGCCTTAGACTGAAAAAAATTCTGCTTTCCTGTCTTGCAAATTTAAATGTTCTCCTTGAAAGTCATCGTTATACCCAAACTGAAATTACCCTATGTTTACATAATTTTTTAGATACTTCTAAGAGGTTTTTTTCCAAAAGCAATGAAAAATATTTTTATTTTCCTTTTCCCATAACTCAACAAGACTTAACTGATTTTGTTCATTTGCTTTGAAAAAAAATCATTATTTGGCTTAAACCAAGCATGGAAAATTTTAGCCCCAAAGGAATATTTTGGAAGACAGTAGAATAAATAAAAGAAAAAAGGACTTGGAATAGAAAGGCTTTCTCACATTTAACTACAACAATGCCAGCTAATTTGGGGCCACAAAATAAAAATAGAGAATATTAGTTTGTTTTTAGTAATAATAATAATAATAGCTAGCAATATATGTAATGGTAATAATAATAAAGTAGCTAACTTTTATTGTATTCTTACTACATGCCAATACTGGGCATGCTGTATCATTTAATCCTTACAACAATCAGCTGAGGTAGTTATCATTACTATCCTGCTTTACAAAAAAAAAATACAAAACAAAACAAAAACTGAGGCTTTCAAAAGTTAAATGAAATCAAGATCACAAAGTTAGTACATGGTGAAGTAGGTTTATATAATTCTATAATCAACACCAAACACTCCCCCAGTGGTTTTCAAATGTGTTTCCTAGAGCAGCAGCACCAACACTTGGGAATTTGATATTAATCCACACTCTCAGGCCCTGCAACTCACCCAGCTATTAGGAACTCTAGGAGTTGGGCCCAGCAAGCTGTGTTTTAACAAGATAAGCCTTCCCGATAACTCTGAAAGTTTGATAATAATTGCAAGATCCCATGCTGCTCCCGCAATATTTTTTTACTAAAATTTTTATCTTTCTTCTTTTTTCTTTCTCCTTTTTTAATTGAAGTATGGTGTTTACACAGTAAACAATATGAAATACACTGGCCCCTGATTTTTTTTTTTATTATTAAATCATAGCTGTGTACATTAGTGCAATCAAGGGGTACAATGTGCTGGTTTCATATACAATCTGAAATGTTTTCATCAAACTGTTTAAAATATCCTTCATGGCATTTTCTTAGTTATTGTATGAAGACATTTGTATTCTATGTTTAGTAAGTTTCGCCTATACCCTTCTAAGATGCACCATAGGTGTGGCCCCACCAATTTACCCTCCCTCCACCCCAACCTTTCCCCTCCCCCTCCTTCCCATATTCTTGTGTTATAGTTGGGTTATAGCCTTCATATGAAACATTTAAATTAGCTTCATAGTAGGGCTGAGTACATTGGATACTTTTTCTTCCATTCTTGAGATACTTTGCTAAGTATGTTAATTCTTCCCAGCCATAAGCATGGTATATTTTTCCATTTGTTAATATTTTCAGCTATTTCTTTTCTTAAAGTTTCATTGTTCTCTTTATAGAGATCTTTCACATCCTTTGTTAGGTAAACTCCCAAATATTTCATCGTCTTTGGCACTACTGTGAAAGAAATAGAGTCCTTGACTGTTTGGCTATTGTTGGTATTTATAAAGGCTACAGATTTATGGGTGTTTGTTTTGTAGCCTAGACATTGTTGTATTCTTTGATTACATCTAAAAGTTTTGTAGCAGAGTCCAGAAGAAGAATATGTTCCAGCTCCATCCAT
>CAUYRH010051000.1:0-23875 GCA_963574655.1 Perodicticus potto | reverse complement strand
GATACTTTGCTAAGAAGAATATGTTCCAGCTCCATCCATGTAAACATGAAAGAGGTAAAGTCTCCATCTTTCTTTAAGGCTGCATAATATTCCATGGTATACATGTACCACAATTTATTAATCCATTCATGGGTTGATGGGTGCTTTGGCTTCTTCCACAACTAAGCAACTATGAATTGGGCTGCAATAAACATTCTGGTACAGATATCTTTGTTATGATGTGATTTTTGGTCTTCTGGATATATACCTAGTAAAGGAATTAAAGGATTGAATGTCAGGTCTATTTTTAGATCTCTAAGTATTCTCCAAACATCCTTCCAAAAAGAATGTATTAGTTTGCATTCCCATCAGCAATGTAGAAGTGTCCCCTTTTCTCCACATCCACGCCAGCATCTCTAGTTTTTGGATTTTGTTATGTGGGCTAATCTTACTGGAGTTAGGTGATATTTCAAAGTAGTTTTGATTTGCATTTCTCTGATGATTAAGGATGGTGAGCATTTTTTCATGTGTCTGTAGGCCGTGCGCCTGTCTTCTTTAGACAAGTTTCTCTTCAAGTACTTTGCCCACCTGATTTGGGATCACTTACCCTTTTGTTTCTAATATGTTTGAGTTCTCTATGTATTCTGGTTATTAAACCTTTATGAATCCCAGGAGGCATAACCTGCAAATATTTTCTCCCATTCTGAGGACTGTCTGCTTGCTATACTTACTGTGTTCTTAGCAGTGCAGAAGCTTTTTAGTTTGATCAGGTCCCAGTAGTGTATTTTTTTTTGAGACAGAGCCTCAAGTTGTGCCGTGGCATCACAGCTCACAGCAACCTCCAACTCCTGGGCTCACATAATTCTCCTGCCTCCATCTCCCACGTAGCTGGGACTACAGGCACCTGCCACAACACCCAGTCATTTTTTTGGTTGCAGCTGTCATTGTCATCTGGCGGGCCTGGGCTGGATTCGAACCCACCAGCTCAGGTGTATGTGGCTGGTGCCCTAGCCGCCTGAGCCACAGGCGCCGAGCCCCCAGTAGTGTATTTTTGATACTGCTTCAATTGCCTGGGGAGTCCTCCTCATAAAAAATTCACCCAGGCCAATTGCTTCAAGAGTTTTCCCTGCACTTTCTTCTAGTATTTTTATAGTTTCATGTCTTAAGTTTAAATCTTTAATCCAGTGAGAGTCTATCTTAGTTAATGGTGAAAGGTGTAGGTCTAGTTTCATTCTTCTACAGGTCACCAGCAGTCCACCCAGCAACATTTGTTAAACAGGGAGTCTTTTCCCCACTGAATGTTGTTAATTGGCTTGTCAAAGATCAAATACCAGAAAGTAGCTGGGTTGATCTCTTGGTTCTCTATTCTGTTCTATACATCTATCCCTCTGTTTTTGTGCTAGTACCATGATGTTTTGATCACTATCGATTTATAGTACAGTCTCAGGTCTGGTAGCGTGACTCCTCCTGCTTTGTTTTTATATCTTATTAATGTCTTGGCTATTCGAGGTTTTTTCTGATTACATATAAAATGAAGAATTATTTTTTCAAGGTCTTTAAAATATGATGCTGGAGATTTAATAGGAATTGCATTAAAATTGTATATTGCTTTGGGTAGTATGGACATTTTAACAATGTTGATTCTTCCCAGCCATGAGCATGGTATATTTTTCCATTTGTTGACATGTTCAGCTATTTCTTTCCTTAGAATTTCATAGTTCTCTTTATAAAGATCTTTCACATCCTTTGTTAGGTCAAATCCCAAATATTACATCTTCTTTGGTACTACTATGAAAGGGATAGAGTCCTTGACTGTTTTTTCAGCTTGGCTATTGTTGGTATATATAAAGGCTACAGATTTATGAGTGTTGATTTTGTAGCCTGAGGCACTGCTTTATTCCTTGATCACTTCTAAAAGTTTTGGAGTAGAATCCCTGGTGTTTTCCAGATATACAATCATATCATCTGCGAAGAGTGAAAGTTTGATCTCTTCTGACCCTATGTGGATACCCTTGATCACCTTTTCTTTCCTAATTGCAATGGCTAAAACTTCCATTACAATGTTGAAGAGCAATGGAGACAATGGGCAACTTTGCCTGGTTCCTGATCTAAGTGGAAATAATTTCAATTTAACTCCATTCAATACGATATTGGCTGTGAGTTTGCTGTAGATGGCCTCTATTAGTTTAAGAAATGTCCCTTCTATACCAATTTTCTTAAGTGTTCTGATCATGAAGGGATGCTGGATATTGTCAAAAGCTTTTTCTGCATCAGTTGAGAGAATCATATAGTCTTTATTTTTTAATTTGTTTATGTGCTGAATTACATTTATGGATTTATGTATATTGAATCAGCCTTGAGATACTGGGATAATGCCCACTTGGTAATGGTGTATAATTTGTTTGATGTGTTGCTGGATTCTGTTTGTTAGGATCTTATTGAATATTTTTACATCAATATTCATTAGTGACATTGGTCTATAGTATTCTTTTCTTGTTGGGTCTTTTCCTGTTTTAGGAATCAAGGTGATATTCGCTTCATAGAATGTGTGGGTAATATGCCATCTTTTTCTATATTTTGGAAAAGGTTGAGTAATATAGGTACTAGTTCCTCTTTAAAGGTTTGGTAGAATTCTGACATGAAGCCATCTGGTCTTGGGCTTTTCTTTTTAAGGAGATTTTTTTATAGTTGATGCTATTTCAGAACTTGATATTGGCCTGTTCAATATTTCCACTTCCTTCTGGCTAAGTCTAGGAAGGTGGCATGCTTTCAAATATTGGTCAATTTCCTTCAGATTTTCATATATCTGAGAGTTAGGTTTCTTGTAATATTCGTTAAGGATTTTATGAATTTCTGAGGAGTCTGTGTTATTTTGTCTTTACCATTTCTGATTGATGAAATTAGAGATTTTACTCTTTTTTTTCCTGATTAGGTTAGCCAAAGGTTTATCAATTCTATTGACCTTTTCAAAGAACAAACTTTTTGATTTATTGATCTGTTGTATAATTATTTTGTTTTCAATTTCATTTAATTCTGCCCTGATTTTGGTTATTTCTTTTCTACTGCTGGGTTTGGGGTTGGAATATTCTTACTTTTCCAGTTGCTTGCGGTGTCCAATTAAGTTGTTAACTTCCTCTCTTTCCGTTTTCTTGAGGAAGGCTTGCAGTGCTATAAATTTCCCTCTTAGGTCTGCCTTTGCAGTACCCCAGAGGTTTTGATAATTCGTGTCTTCATTGTCATTTTGTTCCAAGAATTTGGTGATTTCCTTCTTAATCTCATCTATGACCCATCTATCATTCAGCATAAGGTTATTTAGCTTCCATGTTTTTGTATGAGTATGCAGATTCCTGTTATTGTTGAGTTCAACTTTTATTCTATGATGGTCCAAGAAGATGCAAGGAATTATTTCTATTTTATTAAATTTGCTGAGATTAGACTTGTGACCTAAGATGTGATCGATTTTGGAGTATGTTCCATGGGGTGATGAGAAGAATGTATTCAATTTTATTAGGATGAAATGTTCTGTAGATGTCTGTTAAATCCAGATCTTGAATGGTTAAGTTTAAATCTAAAATTTCTTTGCTTAGCTTCTTATGGAGGATCTATCCAACACTGCTAAAGGAGTATTAAAATCTCCAACTACTATAGAGCAGGAGGAAATCATGTTGCTCATGTCTATTAGAGTTTTTCTTATAAATTGAGGTGAATTCTGGTTGGGTGCATAAATATTAATGATTGAAATCTCATCATATTGAGTATTACCTTTAACAAATACAAAATGTCTGTCCTTATCCTTCCTTAATTTGGTTGGTTTAAAGTCTATTGTATCTGCAAATAAGATCGCAACACCTGCTTTTTTCTGTTTTCCATTTGCCTGATATATAGATGACCATTCCTTCACCTTGAGTCTATATTTATCTTTTAAGGTAAGATGAGATTCTTCTATTCAGCATATATCTGGCCTGAGTTTTTGTACCCAGTCAGTCAATGTATGCCTCTTTAGGGGACAATTTAAACCATTCACATTAATTGAAAATAATGATAAAGTTTTAGAAAGTGCATTGGACATTTTTAATCCTTTCATCACTGTGGAAGTTGGAATTTGATAAAAAGTTTCTGAGTGAGTTTACTTTTGTGGTGGAGGATTATTCTGGTCATTATGGAGGATAGGTCTGAGAATATCCCAGAGAGCTGGTTTAGTTATAGCAAATTTCTTCAACATGTGGATGTCATTAAAGTATTTAATTTATCCATTATAAATGAAACTCAGTTTAGCTGGGTACAAGATCCTGGGTTGGAAGTTCTTTTGTTTTAGGATATTAAAAGTTGATAACCATTCTCTTCTAGCTTGAAAGGTTTGATCAGAGAGATATGCAGTTATTCTAATATTCTTCCCCTTGTCGGTTATGGATTTCTTACATATGACTGCTTTCAGAATTTTCTCTTTCATATTAACTTTAGTGAAGTTAATTATGATGTGACTAAGGGATGTCTTATTCAAGTTCAGTCATGCTGGCATTCTGAAACTGTCTGCTATCTGAATTTCAGAATCTCCTGGCATGTCTGCAAAGTTCTCTTTCATAATCTCATAAAGAAGAGACTGTGCCTTGTGACACCACTTTGTCGTTTTCAGGTATCCCTATAAGGCGAATATTGGTTTTCTTTGAGTTATCCCAGAACTGTCTGAGAGAATGATCTGTTTTTGCCTTCCATTTCTCTTCTTTGTAGGTTTGGGAGCAGTCGAAATTTGTCTTCAATGTCAGAAATTCTTTCTTCTGCTTGCTCCATTCTGTTGCTGAGGGATTCTATTCTGTTTCTCAGATCTTTGAGGGCTGCAACTTCTTGTCTCAATGTGTCAAAATCTCTGGTCATTTGGTCTTTGAATTCCTTGACATCTTGAGACAATTTTTGAAATGCTCCCTGAATTTCTAATTCCAACTTTTCCTCTGTTTTATTGATCTTGTTTTCAATCCAAATTCTGAATTTGGTTTCTGACATCTCAGTCATCTGTTTATGCATAGGATCGTCATTTGTGTCCGCCAAATTGTTCCTTGGGGGGAGTTGATCTACTCTGGTTGTTCCTGTTGGCAGAGCTTTTCTGCTGATTCCCCCCATGAGTATTTTGCACTGTTTGGCTGGATAAGTAGATAAGGATAAGTTGGGTTGGGGGTTCTAGGAGTAGTGATTGACCAGTCCTTTGCCTGAAATGTTGGACTGATGTCTGTACCTTTTCCCCTAGAGTTTTGCCAAGTACCTGTACATTGCTACTGCCTGAGAAACTGGGGACCTTCTTTGTGTGGTGGGGTTTAGTGGCTTTGTCTAATTTTTGTCTGAGCTGTGGAGAATTACCAGCAGTTAAGTCACTGCACCTCCCACAGGCAACAATTGGAAAAGGAAAATCTAACCTTCCCACTACCACACACCCAGGGTACCACTTTGGAAAGTCCTCAGGTGATTGGCCCAGTTGAAGAGGTTCCACTAATTGTCCCAGCCAGCACCAGCCTCAGATGGAAGAGTGGAAAAGTCTCTGGCAACTAGATAGCAGGGGTATGCTGGCAGCTCTAGTATAACTCCCTCCAGTGCTCTGTTGAGCTCAGGATGGCCCCCCCCACCAAGTAAATTTGTCTGGGAAGGGGGCTGTGATCCAGTTCCCTCCAGTGAGCAGATGTTCCATAGGTTTGCGCCTGCCTGGGTCAGAGGGAGGTCTATGGCTCCTCAGTCATGCTGCCACTCTCTGCCCCTCTCTGTCACTATTTGGCAGGGGGAGGTAAGGCCTGACAACCTGGGTGCTTGATAAGTGATGGGTGATTCACTCAGTTCCAGCCCTGTCCCTGATGGATGTTGCTGATAAAACAGAATAAGTTCGCAGAATTTGTTTTTGTACCGGCTATTTTCCCCTGTGGATCAGACATTGGGCTGAAAATGGGGCTGACCCAGTCTGTGAGTTCCAGTCCTTTGTCTCAGCTTTCATCCCCTGAGGGCCAGGTGTGTCTGAAGCTGAGTACAGCAGTCTCCACCCTGGGAGTCGGCTGTCTCTGCGCTGCTATTCTATTCCCCAAGCTCCACCCCAGCTGGTACCGCCTCAGGCATATCCTTCACTCTCCGGGCCTGCGCCTTTGTTGCAGATCCGCTGTGCTGGTGGCTGCCACTGGAGAAGCGGCCCAGCTTCCCCTGACCCTCCCAGAGAGCCTGGGAGTGTCTCCTCAAAACATCCCCATGGGTGTGAGCCCCAGTGTCTTTGTTCCTGCCACTGCGGCTGCTGCTCTGTGCCTCAGGGGACCGCCTCTCCAGTTCGGCCTCCTCTCGGCTCACTTTCCTCTCCCCACTTCCGAGCCATAAAATCAGCACAGGTCAGCAACAGTCCATGCCCTGTCCATAACCCTTGAGAAAATGTCCAAAAATCTGGACTCCGTGGGGGACAGGCCTCCAGACCTCGGGTAGAGAGTGGAGGGGAGTGACGGGAGTTCAAACTTGCAGGTGGAGAATATATATAGTTTTATACAGTTTTATCCCTGGCAGGAGAGTGCCATGGCACCCTAGTAGGGGAAGGAGGTCCGGTTTTTAGTGGGTCTGTCCCGTGGGGTAGAGTGGGAGGACATCTGAACTCTGCTCGCTTGTTTGTATGGAGGTATGGCATATACTGCAAGCCATTCTCATGGGGGAGGGTGTTGGGGCCCCTATTTCCTGGTCTCAGTCGCCACAGGAAGGAACCAGGCATGACACGGTTTTGAAGTACAAGCTTGCAGGAGGTGGGCTAATCTTAGTTGCAGGGTAGCCCCGAGCCCCCTCTGCAACGGCTATTTATTAAGGTTATACTCAACAGGTGTGGAGAGTTAAGGTAATTGACATAAACAGGTGTGGAGAGTTCAGGTAATTATATATGAGGGCTGCCTGCATAAGGATTGCCACACGCTCTTCTTACGTGTTCTTTTCCCACAACCCTCATGAAGAACTACTAAGCATCAATGTTTAACACATGCTTACTAGTGAGTGATCGACCTTATCTCATTCTGGAACACTGAGTTACTTGGCGGATTGCCCCCAAGTCAGGAAACGTCTCTAGGCTTGCCAGGAGACTGTCTTGTTCTCAGCATTTCCTTTTAATGTGATAAGAATCAGTAACTGTTCTTTGCTTAATTTGAAGGCTTTGAAGAGTTGAAAAGCATGGTATCCAGTCCTCTACAGGAGGGGACTACCATCCACTTAACGATGTGTTCTGTACCTTTTGTTTGTGTCCTTGGGGTTGCAGGTCGCCCCAGCAGGGTTGATATGCATTTTTTGACCTTCTCTTTTGGCTCAGATCCAAACCATTAGCTTTCTTGCTAAATTTCTGTCCTTTAATTCTCCTTCTGGATGGGAGCCTCTGTGGAAAGCTGGCTACAGACCGCCATCTTGGCTCCTCCTCCTGAAGGGACAATTCTTATTTAAAGTAGCTTACTCATGGATTCAGAAATAGACCTACTCAAATATAGTAATTGCAGAGTGTGGTTCAAAATGATTTGGTTGTTATAAATGGGCCTGTGGGCATTGCCTCTGCCCTACTGGAACATTCCCAATAACTTGATGACAATAAAAATAAAATAAAGCAGTAGCAAAGTCTCCAGAGGCACGAGCCTGTGCAGGGAAGCATCAACAACAGCTTTAACAAAGAAACCCCCAATTCAGCTTAGAAGGAGGTTCACAAGCCATAACTAATAGAATGATAAAACAGAAAATATTTCTCATGTGTCCCTTTCTTAGCTCTCAGTAATTCTTTGGAAAGTGTCAGTGGTAGCAGCCAGTGAGCACAGGACTAAAATACTGATTCTGCAGAAATGGTGGCAACGCACTGGACAAATTTCACCACAGATACCGTACCAAGTGCAAGAGACTCAACACGGAGAGGAAATGGAAGTTAAATGATTTGAGAGAACACTTATTTGGAAAGAAAAGCTCATAAGGAAGATGATGTGACAGTGTCTATCACCGTTTTTCAGCATTCTCAATAGCCATCTCTGAGGGAAGATATGGTAGACAGAGGAGGTTCCCACCACCCCTGGGCCCTGACACGTCGAATGCACAGTGCCGAAAGTCATCTCTGGCGAGAGGTTCCTCCCAATTGATTTTAACATTACAGATTTAGGATTCTACAAAACTTTCTAGCGTTCTGATGAGGCTAACCTTGAATACTTGTCCTTATTTACCTTCCTTTTCTCAGATACACTTCAGCTTCTGTATTCTTGGACCAAATTAAGGGAAAGGTTTTTCACCTTTTCCTCATGTTTGTTCCAGCTTTTATTTCAGAGTTTCTCATTATCTTCTTTTAATCTCAAAGCAAAACTTCTGATGTGGTACCTTGGAAAGATAATTGGGCATAGTTTTAGATGAGTGAAACTTTAGTCTTGGTAATGAAGTGCCCTTAGTGTTCATTAAATTTAGTTTGTGACAAACTGATAATTATATATACTGATTTTATTTTATTTTTCTTCTTTAGTAATTGAATTACCCATTTTATTTATGTGCCTAATGGAAGAATACATTTTACTTTTATTAAGTGTGGCCCTGTCACTAATTAATTGACAAGGAAATGTAAGAAGAAATAGGGTTTCAAGGGAAACTCTGTACAACACTTCTGGAAATGCCTTTCACTGGTTTTTGTCCTTTTTTGTTCTCTCGCCACAATCCTTCCTGAGAAGCAAATGTGATGTCTGGAGATCTTGCCACCACCTTGGAGTCTGAAAACAAGGGCTACATACTAGGGATGGGGGAGCAGAGCCCCAGAAGGAGCCTGGATTTCAGAAGATGTTTGCTATTAGAGAGAATGAAAGTTTTCGTATACGTCCAACTATTAATGTGGATTTTCTGAAACATGCAGCAAACCTAACTCTAACTGATACATCTTCTGATTCACTCAAGTCTACTGAGGACAAAGGCAGAGAAACGCTCTGAGAAGGAAGAATGGCTAGAGGGCATTCTAACAAAAGTGGGATAGAAACTGTCTTAGGAAAATTTATTTTCTCAAAGGAAAAAGTCACTGCAGATCTGTTGCTCACAGATTTGAAAGTAAAGCCTTCAAATTAAGTTAATTACTAATTGCATCAAAAAGAAAAACAAAGCAAAACAAACTAATAGAAGAAAACCTAGGAGAGAATGATGCTTTTCCACTGCTGTGACTCCCTTCCCCATAGAGCGAGCTGAGATAAGCAAGGCCAACTTGTACTTTGCTTCCCTTGGATGGAGTGGGAATGACAGAGAATGACTAGGAATGACTAACAAGTACCTACCTTTCCTTTCAGTTAACTGCTTATATTATGTTATGTTGTATATTATATTAATTATGATACACATGCTCCATTTTATGACTCATTTATTCTTTTAGCAAGCAGTGAGAACTACTTCTTCATTCACAATGAATTGCATGTTAACTTACGCTTTTTGCTGTTATTGTTGTTTCTGTTTTTTGTTTATACAGAGACAGGATCTTGCTCTGTTGCCTGGGCTGGAGTGCAATGGTGCAATCAATCATAGCTTACTGTAGCCTCAAACTCCTGGGCTCAAGTGATCCTCCTGCCTCAGACTTCCAAGTAGCTGGGACTACAGGTGCATACCACTAAGCCCAGGTCATTTCTTTTTAGTTTTTTATAGAGATGTGGTATCACTACGCTGCCTAGGCTGATTTTGAATTCCTAGCCTCAAGCAATCCTCCTGCCTCAGCCTCCCAAAGTGTCAGGAGTGAGCCACTTACCTGGACAATGTATGCTTTTTAGGTAACAGCTAATACATGTAGTACACTTGACATTTTCAGTTTCAAATAAGATTTGAACTTATTGGGAATTGTATATACTAAAAAGTATCATTTACTATGTATAAATTCATTGTCTTCTTTTAAAAGTAAGTGACTGCTGTTTCACATATGCTCCTCCTATTTGTTATCTCCGCTTTATTTGTTTAACAGGTAGTGCAATTTTACAGAGTAAATAAGACAAGTCTTTTCCTCAGCACAGTTATCTCTTAGCTATTGTGTACCTGGATTTTGTTATTTTGACCCACTTGAGAACAGTTTTAGCAAATGCTCACTGATGTTGTGACAGATCAGTTGCTTTCAATAGATCCTGTGGCATGTTTTCTTTAATGCTTCCTTGCCAGTTTCTTTGCTAATTTTTTTCTTTGTATGTGAGAAAAGTGATTCTCAGAAAAGTACACATAATCATTTTTAATAAGTGCTTGTTGAGTTGTACTATTTACCACATACCCTTCTAATTCACAGACTATAACTGTAAACACAGACTGTGTCCTGTGTTTATGGATTGGACTTTGCATTCCAGTGGGAGAGCAAAATAGTAAACAATGTAGGAAGAAAATATATAAATTAGTAAGATAACTTAACTGTCAAAATTATTGGGCAGTTTATTCTTTCATCTGCATTTATGAGAGGCCTGCTTCTCATTCTTTATATACCATTCAATGTTTAATTTAATTTTTGTTAATGTTATGTAGTTAGCTAGATATAAGCAGGGTGGATGATGGATATGGTTAGGCTATTTTGTACTCAGGGTCAGGCTAACCTGAGCTATTATGGAAATGAGGCTGATTAAGGACTTGTAGGTGGGTTGTTAGCAAGATCTTGTAGGTGGGTTTTCAAGACCTTGCACATGGTTTGTTTTGAGAACAAATATAATTAAGACCCTTGGAGACTTACAAGAAGCAGCTGACACTCTTCAAAGTTGTGTATAAAACCAAAAACTGTGTTTTCCATGGAACCTGCTGTCATGCAGACAGGGCCTGGCTTGCTGAACAAGTCGTTAATAAAATTTCTTTTTCTTATAAAACTTTACTTGCTCTTTTTAATTATTTAGGTGACTACCTCAAGTCACCAGGCCACTCTGAAGTTTAGAAGTGAAAATACTATCCCCTTTTAGTTGTTATATCTTTTAAAATGAGTGAGTTTAAACTTTTAAAAAATGTTTCTTGTATTTTCTTTTTATATGAATTGCCTATGTATAATCCTTTCGCTCCTTTTCTTTTTATTATTTTGTCTTTTTATTTGTTTGTTCTTGGTATGCTAAGGTAATTAAATCTTTGACTCTCATGAATTGAAAGTACTTTTTTGATTTTACAAATTGTGTTTAGTTTATTATATACTTTTCCTATAATTAAAAAAAAACACTTGATTACATTTTAAATATTTTTCTCTTTGTTTCTAGATTTCATATCAGTGTTCTTTCCCCCCTTCTCACAATTTCTTTTAAAACTTAAATACCTTTTTTGAAGTGCAGTTGTCATTCAACAGTTAATATTATTTCCTTATAATTAATGTGTGGATATTGACTCTTAAGTTGGTTTGAGTGTAATTGTAAGTAAAATGGCCAAATTAACTTTCTAAAGATTTTTGCCTGTGTAAGGAGCCATTTCTGTTTATACCATGTGCAAGCAGGGACACTTGCTTTTTGACATAGTATTATGTATTTTTCAGATGCTAATGGCCCATACCTATCTCTCTTTGACTCTATTTTCAGTCTTTAATCTGTCACTCTACAAAACACTAACCTCTTTAATGAATTGTTGCTTTTTACTATTTTAAATGCAGATTAGGTAAAATTCCTTGTTAATAATCTTTTTTGAAAGATCTCTAGAAATCCTCTTTGGTTATTTAGAACAACTTTATGCCTATTTTCATATCCTGTCTCCCTACTCACCCCCAATCATGTTATTTTGTTTTAGATAACATTGATTAATTTAAGAAGAATTGACACAACTAACAAAATGTCTTTTTACCTGCAAACCAGATGTGACTTTCCAGTTTTCATGTTTTTTACATTCTTTTGGTGGACCTGTAGTTTTCTTCAAATAAGAATATTTCTCAATAAACATTTTCCAACTTATTTTATTGTTTTTGTTACTGTTGTGAAATGAATCTTTTTTCCCTTCACATTTGTCTGATTATTTTTATAGATAAATCTGTTATATTCTCTGTGCTCATTTCATAACTAACATTTGAATTCAATTTATTATATTTTTCAGAAATTATTTGATCAACTCTCTTGGGTTTTCCAGGAATAAACTTTTAGAAAGTTATTATTTATTTCCAAGTATTAATGTATTTCTTCTACTCCCAAATCAACGATTCACAGAATTCACTACGCACAAGGAGAGAACTGAGTCACCCACTGAGGCAATAAAACAAAAGCTAGAAACAATGAGACAGAAGAAGCAGGATGCACAAAGTTCTCCAGTGACAGAAAATAGATCCACAGTAGGTTGGCCAGGAAGGAGCCACTGGTGCAGCTGTGGGAGAGGTTTATACATGTGGGTGAGAGAGAAAGGAGTGGAAATTCATCTGACTTGGGATTGGACAGGACACTTTTAGGTTTTCTCTACATTTCAGTGGTTCAACCTGGAAGAGGTAGAGTTTTCTTTCTGCAAACTTAGGATGTAAAAATTCTGTGCTAGGCTCAACTCCTCCCTCTTCTTCTTGAAAATAGGCATCCCACAGGTGGCAGGATGCTCTCTGCTCTCTCCACTCTATGGTCCTCTCTTGGGTCTGGAATTACCTATCATCACCTAGGTAAGCCTGCTTAAACTTGAGTTAGGAGAATGAATTTGATTTTACACTAAACTCTTCTCCAATGGAAGCCTTAGAGAAATCAGGATATTTTTGTCTTCCAGCACCAAATCCTTTATCACATACACTAGTTCATTTCAAACCCAAGCAAGAAAGAAGCAGAATTTGTTTGGGCCTCTCAAAGACCTGTCCAAGAGTTTAGAACTCCTTAAAGAAACAAGGCAAGACCCTGTCTTTCTCAGTATTATTTCCTCTGGGTAAAATGGTTAAAAGACAGGCTAAGGCACCAACCACGTACACCTGAGCTGGCAAGTTCGAATCCAGCCCGGGCCCGCCAAACAACAATGATGGCTGCAACCAAAAAATGGCCAGGCGGACTTGCTTGAGCCTAGGAATTGGAGGTTGCTGTGAGCTGTGATGCCACAGCACTCTACCCAGGGTGACAGCTTGAGGCTCTCTCTCAAAAAAAAAAAAAAAAAAGTAAGAACTCTAGACTTGGACTATATTGGTTCACAGTCTGGCTATAGTATTCCCAAACTCTATCATGTCGGATAAGATAATAATTTAAATAAACTTCATTTTAACCATGATAAAATTTTCATAATGATATGTGTGCTACCCACACAAAAGTGTAGATGTAAAGATTATATTATGAAATAGATGAAAACATTTAGCACAGTGAGCACTATATGCTAATGAATCAATAAAAAGTATTAATTATTATGACACATCAGAGGTAAAAAACAGGTATAAGCTTAAACGAATGTAATCTGTTGAAAATAACAGTATAATTTGGAGAAATTAACTATGGAATTCAGGCTTGAGCTAATACAAACATAATCTGTCAAAACAGAAATTTCTTTAATAGCTAGAAAAGAAGATATGTGTGAAAATCAAGTCACATGATTTGTTTCTGAATTAGGTAAATAAATTAATATCAATAATTTGAATTTATCATAAAACTAAAGAAAAGTTGATTATTGGGAAATACATAAATATACTTGCATGCAAATGATTATATAAATTGTATAGATAAGATTATATACTTGTATATATGTTGATGTATTTCTTCTCTGGTTTATGAGGATGACCAGATTCCCAGGGAAGTCTATAACACCTGCCTCTGAGGTCAACCCAGGGCCATATGCCTGGGTTGCAGTTACATGTGAGCAGCCTAGTAAATAGATCATGCCTAGTTGCTGGTGTGCTGGAATTAAACAAGATTGAACTGATAGAATTGTGTTTACAAATTGATTTTGTGTGACTCTCATTCATGTGAAATGTGAATGGTGGCTACTCACCTTTGGGTTTGAACATTGAGTGAGCCCTGTATCTCACACATTTGTGTAATGACTATGATGCTGCCTCCAGCCTCCAGCCTCTAAGGGTGATGGGGACATCAGCAGGGAAACCTCCATACACTTCCACCTGGTCAGGCAGCCCTATCAATGTGGCCCCTCCCTTCTTTTCCCCAGACATAGAGACCATTGTTCTGCAGTGCCATCAGGCCCTTATAGATTTTTTCTATTACTTCTAATTGATGCTGTGACAGTGTGTTCTCCTTGGTTATTCAAACTCTGCTATAGCGGGGAAAGCCTTCTGTGTGTGAATAGGAAGGAGTGTTTTTCTCATTCTTCCATAGCCTTTTCAGGTGATGTTGATAGTGGAAGGCAGATGTGCAATTGACATGGAAAGAAATCACATATGAGGAATGCTGTGATTACAGCCTAAACTGCTCAAAAGGAGACGTGGTTAGAAGACATGTTTTTCCATCCTAAAGGTAAATTGAACATGGCCAGAAATTGAATTATCATTTACTTTTCTATGCCTACTCTAAGACCTGCATTCTATGCCTACTCTAAGGCCTGCATTCGTGCTCATCATAGGTAAACAACCTCAGTAACAACCTTGGAGAAGCCAATGCTTGTGGGTGGCAGGATGTATGTTATAGCATCAGGAGTAATAATGTAATCTCGATTAAATAAATGGTATTAGAGAGCTAAGGAATCAAGAAGATCTATACTGTTTCAAAGCCAACAGTTTCTGGAGAACCACTGTTTTCTGATTAACAATAGGTACTACTTCTTTCTTGAGGAAGTAGATATGAAATAAGATAGAAATGATGCAATTTGACGACAAAAAACAGGAAGATGGTTCTTAGGCATGAGTAAAAGTAGACTGTTTCCACTGAACAATAGCAGAATCTTCACAGGCTCTAATTCAGCAGTAGATAAACGTATTACCCCTTTTCTTGCGATCAATAAATTGCCATCAATAAATAACTATACCCTACATGGCCCCCTGAACTTTGTAATGCCTTTTTGAGGTTCACAAATATATATTTGCACAGGTCACACATACCCTACGAATGCCCTTGAATGTCAATAGGTTAGTAAGTCAAACAAAACGATATTATACAAGTGACTGTCCCAGTCAACATTAAAAGTATATTTGATAAATTTTAACACATTTTAATAAATGCAATAAGAATTTTGAATTTAGAAAATTTTATTAAAGTATCTGTTTCAAACTGAGAGTTAAATTTATAATTATTGATAAAATATTAGAACCTTTGGCATTAAATCTGAATTTAAGTACAGTTTCTATCACTTGCTGGAAATACTATTAAACCTTCTATTTCTTATCAATAACAAGATGTAAAGCAATCTTATATGTCATAGGATTGTTGTGACAGTAAGGTAAAATCTCGTTTGCAATATGCTTAGCAAAGTTCTTGGAACATAGTAAGAAGTCAATAAAAAATTGTCTATTGAAACTACCACACTCAATCTGAGCAAAAACTTTACAATGAATAGGATCTTCATAAAGAAAGCCATATAATGTCAGCATATAAAATTATGAGTAAGTTGAGAGATGCATATTTTTAGATGACAAAACTAAATATTGCAAATACAAGACTCTCTGATTTAATTTCTGTTTAATATAATTCTAATCCAAATTTTATTTATTTATTTTTTTTTTTGTAGAGACAGAGTCTCACTTTATCGCCCTCGGCAGAGTGCCGTGGCGTCACCCAGCTCACAGCAACCTCCAGCCCCTGGGCTTAGGCGATTCTCTTGCCTCAGCCTCCCGAGTGGCTGGGCTAAATTGTTTTTTTTTAATTCAATAAAATTACTCTGCTCTTCATGTGAAATAGTACATAGGCTATAAAATCTTAGAGGATTTCAATAAAGAAATATGATGAGAAAGGTCTTGGTCTATCGAATACGTCATCCTCTAATGTCATAATAATCAAAACTTTGAAGAGCTAGCATAAGAATCAACTGATAGATAAAACTACATAGCCTAAAAACTAAATATTTAGCTTATGAAGATGTAGATCTAGACATGGAGTGTCTTGGGAGTTAGAATCCCCAAACAAGAAAGACATGGGGCACTAAATACAGGAAAAGGGGGAGAACTGAAGACAAAATAATGTTGTATTGTCACTTTCCTGTATTATCCAATAACTTCAGATATTTCAAAGAATAAAACCATTAAAAAGAAAACAAGAAGTAGTTATTCATGGCATATAAGCATGTGATTATATGCAAATAAAAACCAGAAGCATAAACTAGAACACTGATATATTTAGCACATTAAATTTTTGTGTTAAAAATAAAACAAACCAAATTTTAGAAATCAGTGATTCCATTAATGCATAGGGCCTGGGACATAGTACAAGTTCAGTAATAAGATGTGTTGAGTGTCAGGGGAACGTTCTTGTTAGTTATGGCCCATCCATGTAGTGAAGATTATTTTCATCCATTGGAATTATCTTTTAAATGGCTTTGATATCTTTGAATATGAGTATGATGCCAACAAAAGAAACTTAAGAAACATAAAATGCATGATATGATCTCAATTATATCAAATAAAACATATAAAAAGAAATCAATCAAAATTGAACAACTATTAACTTTTGGTGACATAAAATTTTTGTCTTTACCCTTTTCTATATTTATAAGATAGAATTTTTCAAAGACAGTATCGTCAGAGTATATATCGAGTGTATATAGCAATAAGAGTTCTCCGACAGTCATGAAAAAATTAAGAAGGGAAGATATTTTTATTTAAATGCAGAGAAGGTAGAAAATATTTCCTTTTAGAACTTTTCAAGTTTAAATAGCTATAAGGCTTTAAATATTATTATTATTATTATTATTTTGTTTTATAGAGAGAATGAGGGAAGTTAATGTTGCAAATACAGTTGGCATCTCCCTACTGGTGAGAAAATCAATAAATCACAAGTCCCTGTGTGTAATCATTTAAACTGGCAAGAACAGAGCACATTAAACTTTAGACCCACATTTACTTTTTGGTTTGAGGTTGACATATGGGAAATGAAGTCTGGGGTATAAGCAGCTTAAGAACATATTTTTTTAAGTTGGGGTGTAAGGAAATATCCATGGAGAAACACTTACATAGTAAAGAGTTTCAGAGAGTGATAATATCGAAGTTGTCATTAAATTTAACCAAGTTCTTGATGTGAGAAATTTCAGTTCATTGTTGATGACACAGATTGCAGAAGCATATGGAAGCAATTAGAGGAAAGTAAACGGAGACTGTGGGTGCAGGCTGCATATTTGTGGAGCTTGACTAGATAAAAGGAATAATATAGGATGAGATCTAAAAGAGGCAATCAGGACTCTGGTATCTTCTTTCAGAGTTGAGGAAATCTGAGCATGAAAGAAAGCCAAAGGAAAGGACAAAATTGATGATTCTCTGGTGGGGATGTGGGAGTGGATATAAGAACAGTATCTCATTATGAGGGAATAGTAGGTTCTGTAGCAAAGGCTGAGGGGTCAGATTTCCAGATAAGAAAAAGAATCCTCTTCTGCTGAGATTTGTGGGAAGGAAGTTCTGATTAATGTAAAAATTCATCAGCAGACAGACAGCCGGGGTGGGGAGTAGCATAGGGTTTGTATTCAAAATCTTCTGGGTCAGAAGATAAGATTCTGAATCTCCATGAATCAGATGTATGACCTGAGGACATGCCAGTATTTAGTGGGTTTATTATGTAGTAGGTTTTTATCCCTGCTGGGTCTCTTTTCCTTTCCATCCATAGGTATATTATGTAGTTCACATAAGTTTTCCATACAATATGAAACTTATGAATATACAACTTATGAATATACAATAAGTTCGTAATATACAACTTATGAAAAAAATTCATGAAAGATGAAAAATCCCTTTGAAAAGTCACAAATGCATTCTTGTAAAGAGATGGTAATTTTTGTCATGAAACGAAGTAGGAATAGGATCTAAATGATGGTAGAGAAAGATTAGGAGCTTTTGAAGAAATAAGTCCTGAGTTTCAGTCCAAGAGAGTGGAAGCAGCATGGCCAGCTGGTGGCCCTGACAAGTGCTTGTTAAATGTCTCTGACAATCCCAACAATCTTGCTGCCTGGATGTGATGCTTTGATAAGATGTTGGAGCTTACAATCTTATCTTGCACACTGTCTTCACAGTATGGGTGATGCTTATTAGGCCTCTAATTTAAAATTATCTTTGAAGGCTCCCCCACAGTGGCCTTTTAGATTTACATTGTTGGGTACTATGGAAATACCTTAGAATCTAAATGCACAGTAGGTCCGTGGGAACAGAAAGATTCTCACATACAAAAAGCTCCATAAAGCATCTACAGCATTGTCTTAGGTTGCTTGGAGAAGCTGCATTCATATTCATAATGTATTGCATAATTATGAGATCCTGATTTTCATATTTCCCCGTGTGCCCTTTCAGCTCTGCTGTATTACCAAATTAAAGGAGACCATACAACTTCACGAAATTAGAGTGCTCTGTTTTGTATGTTGCAGTTTGACAGTACTGCATTTTTAATTTGTTCATCATTGATTCCAATGAAGGCAAACTGTCATTATAACCATTGACTAGAAAGTGATACATTAGTTTTATTGCCTCTGTAACAGCTGCTCATGTGTTGCTTCCTCTGTCATTCAGTGGTGATGTGTCCTTCTCTCTAGGCAGTGCCAGAAAAGCAGGGAGAGCTCACAGCGAACCACTTTCCAATGGACTGGGTCAAGTAGAAGGAAATTCAATTGTACGTTATTGTATTTGTACTACTTAGTACAGAATGGTGGCAGGTAGAAGGTCACTTCATGTATACATGATTGACTAACTTTCTAATATTTGCCTGTAACCTAAACTGCCAAGGCCTCGGTTTCCTAATCTATAAATTAGGAATGAGAATAACTACTTTCTCAGACTCGGTAAAGGTCAAATTAACAAACTGTTAACTTTGTGTCTCCAGCAAAAAGATGCAAATCTATCCCATACATGGCCAATATTTATGATGCCTTAAAATCTTAAGTTAAAACATGTAATAACCTAAAATTTCATTTTCATTTATGAAAATATTATTTTACCAAGAAAAATTTGCTTATATATCTGCACATATTCATAGGGATCCACTGTGAGTGTATTAAGATGGACTCTATTAGGGTTCACGATTAGAATCTAACAGGTAATGCTGTGCCGAAACTTACACACAGGAAAGGACCAAAAATACCCAGAGTTGTGGCCAATAGTAGGCATTGAAAGTGGGAGGTATGATCTGCAATCTTCCTTAAAGTCTCTTCTCAAGCTTTGTCTATATTGGTCAAATGTGCTGCTCAAATTTCCTTCTAGAGGGCAGCAGTGCCCTGACATTTTGCCAATTCTTCTTTCTCTTTTTAAAACTTGCTTCAGTGACTCTTATGACTTCTGTAAAGAAACACAGTAGAAGTAAATGTGCTAATTATGTTACCACATGGGCATAGTGATACTAGAAACATACTGTTCCACCCGGTCATTAAAAGGAAGGATTCTTGAAGGGCATTTGTAAAGAAAATATAATAAAATGATACAGTCAAGAGGAAACTAATATATTACAAAACTGCACAGAAAAGAAAAGCTCCCATTTCACTATTGAGTACTGTTGATTTTTACTGTCTATTTATCTATCTATCTCTATATAATATATACATATTTATTATGCATAGTAAATATTATATATTATATACATATATATAACAATTTATTTATATGTAATATGTACATGTTATGCATAATAAATATGTATAATATATATATATGGATTTTTTACATATTTATTTATGCTATACATATTGATATAGTCTATTGATAATGTCTATTGTTACAATAGGTGAAGTTATTCCAGAACATTTCAGGGACCTGAGCAAACAATGTTTTTATTTTCTTGTCTTACCCTAACCATATTTCTGACATATCATTAAATCACAACTCAGGACAAACTATCACAAACAGAAGTCTTGATTGGAAATGACAGGTAAAGTAGGAGTATTCCTTATTCTACTCAGATAATGGTGTGAGAAAAAGGAAAGCTGTGGAGAAGGGGTTGATGCATAACATATGTATATATTATATATAAATAAAATTGTTTAGACATTATCAATAGACTATAGCAATATGTATAGCATATTGATATGCATAATAAATTTATATATGTTATATACATGTATATACATATTTGGATTGAACACTATAATCCTCAGTCAATACAAGCAAAATATATGTATTTATTATGCATAATACATGTATATATTATATATAAATAAAATTGTTATTAACATCAACATTATTAGGGAGACACGTATGTTTATTTACGGACTCAAAATTGGAAATATGGGGTTTTACAAATGTGAGAATTAAAATCTCTTGAACAAAACTTTTCCGAGAAGTATAAACATTTTTTGAAGGAAATGCAAACAGATTTAACCCTGGGTGGGACTTTTTTGAAATTGCTGTGATTTGTCAGGAACATTTGTCGACTCGATTTTATTTTGAATGAGGATTATGGTTCTACAAGACAACGGAAAATACTGAGCAGAAATCAGTTTAAACCTCTCGACTCCCATACCAGCCCTCCCACTGTTCGATACCCTAGACCATAGTAAATTGTGACACAAGATTTGATAAATAAAATTTTATTTCCTATCTCACTTGGTTACATTCAATTACTGTGCTAATTATAGAGAGCATATAAAATGTCTAGGAAGTTGTCTTTCACAGTTTTGTATTATGATCTCTTTTATCATATCTACTAGATCCTGGTCCAAAGTTCCAGGACTAGTGGATTGAACACTACAATCCTCAGTCAATACAAGCGTGATGACGCAGACACCTCTGCTTCCCTAGCAGGAGAAAGATGGTGCTCCTTCTGCTGCTACTAAAAATCAACCCATTCTCCATAGCTTTCCTTTTTCTCACACCATTATCTGGGTAGAATAAGGAATACTCCTACTTTACCTGTCATTTTCCAATCAAGACTTCTGTTTGTGACAGTTTGTCCTGAGGTGTTATTTAATGATATGTCAGAAATATGGTTAGGGTAAGACAAGAAAATAAAAACATTGTTTGCTAAGGTCCCTGAAATGTTCTGGAATAGCTTCACCTATTGTAACAATAGACATGAACATTGCTTGCTTGTCATTATTTTGCAAAATATGGTCCTGGCATTTTCCCTTTTCTTTAAGGGAGTTAAAGTAATAGACCAAATGAGAAGAATTTTCTCATTCTTGTCTCTGCTATTCTCTTTCATTCCTGAATAACTCTGAGTAACTCTGAATAACTCAATTTTTTTTTGCATTAAATTCTTACTCATAACTCTTAAGTGCCAATTCTTAGAGCTATGAAAAAGTACATTGTCACTAATCAAGAGATCTGATATTATTTATCTAGAATATATTCACTCCTTAACAGCTTTCTTCATTTAACATTTGGTGAAAAATGCAGTTATTACTGGAGAAATTTAAATATCCTTTGAACATGGTAACTGTTCTTTTTTGTGCATTTCCTTGTCTCTTCTTGAAAATATTTTATATGTTATTGATGCAATGGGAGTGATATTTTAAAGATGAAGTTAGAAATGCCCTTACAGGATCATAAAATGTGAAATTCTGTCACACTGGAACAAACGACTTCTACTGTCATCACTGGCTCCTCTTTTATTAGGTTTTTTATTAATTAAATGCAAAGTCTGCCATTGGCCTTCTAAAAGTGCTCATCTGTTTTCCTTTAATTTCAAGTAGATTAAAAGTGAGATTTGGTGTTAATTAAAAACTTAGAATTTATGGAAATTTTAATTGCAAACATATTCAGTGGTGAACATGTAGATGACTTAGTTCTGTTTGGTGATAAACAAGGTATTGAACAATGACGAGACAAAAAAAAATTCCTTTGGAGAAAAAAACACCTTCATTGGCTTTATCATTAATGCATAGCTTGGATCCTTGTGGCTGGAGGCCTGTAAGGGGAGAAGCTCAACAACTCTAGATCTTCCTGGGCAGTATTAAACTTTTACACTGATGTGTAGAAGTTTCACTTTTGGAAAATGTGGATAGGTTTGGGAAGACAGCAATAACAGTAAAACAAAATCATCATCATGATTAATTAGTTTCATAGAAATTCTTCAACATCATATTCTGCAAATATGCTTTCAGCTCTCTACTTTTAAGTTGAATTTAGGGTGTGTAGGGTAACTGATGACCAAGATGTCCCTAGAAGTTTCACAGTTTATTATTTATTTTAACCAGAGCCTGTTGCAAAAAAAAAAAAAAAAGAAAAAAAAAGTGTGTGTGAGGGGGCAATCTTCTATGGGAACCTGTAATACAGCTTTTTTTTTCAATTAGTATCTTTGCATGTTCTCCTCTGGTGTGAATCAGGTTTTGCCTTCTTCACTGCGCTTTTAAGGGGAGCTCTATCTTTGCAGCCCAGGCTACATGTGACAAGATTTATAAATTGACACACTTTACTGCAGAGTTCTTGTGATCCTGGCAGTCCTGGCTTGGTTGATACCTCTGAGAAAAGGCTCAGCTGTCACTCTGTGACCCATTAACACTACTGTTCCACCCTGCAGTGTCATTTTTCTCATTCTTATGTAGATAATACTCCCTGGAGATCGCAAATACCTGCAGGAATGAAAGAGAACAGCAGAGACAAGCTAACTATCAAAGAGGGAGCAAATAATACAGCAAGACCAAGAATTCCAAACGTCCACTTTTAAATTGAGTGAAAAGATGAGGCTCATTATGATGTCTGGGTTTGGAAGGTGGGGAGAGGATTGAATTTTAAGAGGCATCATAACTTTTTAACAAGTGATTTTCTTCTTCCTGCCTGAAAATTAAAAGGAGTGCCCAAAATAACACTTGGAACTAGATACAGAAAAGGAGGCTGCTTTGAACATGTCATAAGGAAATTTGGGTAAGAATTTGTCACTTACTAGTAGGCAATGGACATAAAACAGAGCCTCCATTAAAATGAATTGCTTAATATTCTAAATAGAACAGGATACCTTGTAAGGGTTGGATTACTGGAGTTCAAAATCACCTTCCTAATAAAAGCACTAAAAACGAAAATGATATGTGATATATTTGTAGCCCTTGGCCTAAGGCTCCCATCTGATGATTGAACTGTTATCAGTGACTTAAGCAAACTCCATTGCCCTCTTGCTGTCCAAACTGTATATTGTTAGGTTGATCACTTTTTAAAAAGTTATACTTGTATAATAGTTTATGTAGTAACCATAATGCCTACACAAAGAGGCATTTTAAGAATATGCTTCTCAGGTTTTTGGATTAAGGCTGGTCCAATTTGATTGATATAAAAAGAAAATGCAAAGCCACCCCAGTCTAGGAAACTTGTTGAAGACACCCTTAAGTACAAAAAACACCTCCCCCCATGGGGAATTTGTCAGGAAATAGAGATAGAAGTGGTGGAAAGAATTCAGAATTATTAGAAAAAGAAAAGGTGAACATCACAAACGTTTTACCACCATGCATCTCAAAATCTGCTTCTAATTTTCCCATGCCAGGCATAACTTTAGTGGGTGTAAACTGTTATTCTCAGGCTACGGTTTCCTAGTTCCTCCTCCTCTCTCAGGTGACAAATGTCTACAAGCCACAGGATAAAAATAGCACCTTCTTGGCAGGGCAGGTGCTTCACACCTGTAATCCCACCAGGCATGTGGATCATCTGAGCTCAGGAGTTCCAGACTAGCCTGAGTAGGAGCAGGACCCCATCTCTACTAAAATTAGGGAAAACTGGCTGTGCCTGGTAGTCCACACCTGTAGTCCAAGCTACTCTAGAGGTTGAGGCAAGAGGATGGCTTCAACCTAAGAATTGGAGGTTCCTGTGAGCTACGTGAAGCGGTGGGCCTCTACCCAGGGCAACAGAGTGAGCCAAAAAAAAAAGAAAGGAAAAAGCTAGAATCTTTTTTTTTTTTTTTTTTTTTTTTTTTTTTTTGACCGGCTTAATTTATGGCCCTAAGTAGATTTCTGTGGCATTTCAAAGCTAACAGAAACCAGCAAGTCCTGG
>CAUYRH010050999.1:0-11401 GCA_963574655.1 Perodicticus potto | reverse complement strand
ATCTTGTTGAATATTTTTGCATCAATATTCATTAGTGATATTGGTCTATAATTTTCTTTTCTTGTTGGGTCTTTCCCTGGTTTAGGGATCAAGGTGATGTTTGCTTCATAGAATGTGTTGGGTAGTATTCCTTCTTTTTCTACATTTTGGAAGAGATTTAGTAATATAGGTACTAGTTCCTCTTTAAAGGTTTGGTAGAATTCTGATGTGAAGCCATCTGGTCCCAGGTTTTTCTTTTTAGGGAGATTTTGTATAGTTGATGCTATTTCAGAACTTGATATAGGCCTGTTCAAGATTTCCTACTTCGTTGTGGCTAAGTCTTGGTAGGTGGTCAGCTTCCAAGTATTGATCAATTTCCTTCAGATTTTCATATTTCTGAGAGCAAAGTTTCTTGTAGTATTTGTTAAGGATGTTTTGAATTTCTGAGGGGTCTGTTGTTATTTTGTCTTTACCATTTCTGATTGACCCCTTTTCTTTCCTTTCCTTTCCTTTCCTTCGCCAGTCGTGCTGGGGTTCTGAGAGATTTTACTCTTTTTTTCCTCATTAGCTTAGCCAATGGTTTATCTATTTTATTGACCTTTTCAAAAAACCAACTTTTTGATTTATTGATGTGTTATACAATTCTTTTGTTTTCAATTTCATTTAATTCTGCTGTAATTTTGGTTATGTCTTTTGTTCTGCTGGGTTTGGGGTTGGAATGTTCTTCCTTCTCCAGTTGCTTAAGATGTCCCATTAAGTTGTTAGCTTCCTCTCTTTCCGTTTTCTTGAGGAAGGCTTGCAGTGCTATGAATTTCCCTCTTAGGACTGCCTTTGCAGTATCCCAGAGGTTCTGATAATTCATGTCTTCATTGTCATTTTGTTCCATAAATTTGGTAATTTCCTTCTTAATCTCGTCTATGACCCATCTATCCTTCAGCATAATGTTATTTAGTTTCCATGTTTTTGTATGAGTATGTATATTCCTGTTGTTATTGAATTCACCTTTTATTCCATGGTGGTCTGAGAAGATGCAAGGAATAATTTCTATTCTTTTAAATTTGCTGACTTTGGACTTGTGGCCTAGGATGTGATCAATTTTGGAGTATGTTGTGTGGGCTGATGAGAAGAATGTGTATTCAGTTTTGTTGGGATGAAATGTTCTGTAGATGTCTATTAAATCCAAATGTTGGATGGTTAAATTTAAATCTAAAATTTCTTTGCTTAGCTTCTTTTTGGAGGATCTATCCAACACTGTTAAAGGTGTGTTAAAATCTCCAACTACTATGGAGCTGAAGGTAATCAAGTTGCTCATGTCTGTTAGCATTTCTCTTATAAATTGAGGCGCATTCTGGTTGGGTGCATAAATGTTAATAATTGAAATCTCATCATATTGAGTAGTACCTTTAACAAGTATGAGGTGTCCATCCTTATCCTTCATTATTTTGGTTGGTTTAAGGCCTATTGTATCTTTGAATAGGATTGCTACACCTGCTTTTTTCTGCTTTCCATTTGCCTGGAATATAGATGACCATCCTTTCATCTTGAGTCTATCTTTATCTTTTAAAGTAAGATGAGTTTCTTGTATACAGCAGACATCTGGCCTGAGTTTTTGTATCCAGTCAGCCAACCTATGCTTCTTTAGAGGACAATTTAAACCATTCACATTTATAGAAAATAATGATAAATCTTTAGAAAGTCCAGTGGACATTTTTAATCCTTTCATCACTGTAGAAGTTGGAATTTGATATAAAGTTTCTGGGTAAGTTTACTTTTGTGAAGGATTATGCTGGTCATTATGGAGAATAGGTCTGAGAGTATCTTGGAGAGCTGGTTTAGTTACAGCAAATTTCTTCAACATGTGGATGTCATTAAAGTATTTAATTTCTCCATCATAAATGAAACTCAGTTTAGCTGAGTGTAGGATCCTAGGTTGAAAGTTATTTTGTTTTAGGAGATTGAAAGTCAACGACCATCCTCTTCTAGCTTGAAAGGTTTGATCAGAGAGATCTGCAGTTATTCTCATATTCTTGCCCTTGTAGGTGATGGATTCCTTACGTCTGGCTGCTTTCAGAATATTGTCCTTCATATTAACTTTAGTGAACTTAATTATGAAGTGCCTGGGGGATGACTTATTCAGGTTGATTTGTGCTGGGGTTCTGAAACTGTCTGCTATCTGAATTCAGAATCTCTTGGCATGTCTGGAAAGTTCTCTTTCATAATCTCATAAAGAAGAGACTCTGCCTTGTGATGCTACTTCATCATTTTCAGGTATCCCTATAAGGCGAATATTGGTTTTCTTCAAGTTATGCCAGAGCCGTCTGAAGGAATGATCCGTTTTTGCCTTCCATTTCTCTTCCTCTTTGTAGGTTTGGGAGCATTTGAAAGCTTTGTCTTCAATGTCAGAAATCCTTTCCTCTGCTTGCTCTATTCTGTTGCTGAGAGATTCTACTGTGTTTCTCAGATCTTTGAGGGCCAAAACTTCTTGTCTTAATGTGTCAATATCTTTGGTCATTTTGTCTTTGAACGCACTGAATTCTTGAGACATCTTTTGGATTACTGCTTGAAATTCTAGTTGCATCTTTTCTTCCATTTTGTTGATCTTATTTGCTATCCATATTCTGAATTCGATTTCTGACATCTCAGCCATTTTTTTAAGCACAGGATCTTGTGTGGTGTCTGCCTTATTATTCCTTGGGGGAGTTGATCTGCTCTGATTATTCATATTGCCAGAGTTTTTCCATTGGTTCCACCCCATGATTATTTTTCACCATTTCCTCTGGCTGTCCTCAGAATTGGGGAGGTGTCTCTCCAAGATTGGACCCTGGAAGGATCACTCTATTGTTGGAAGATATCTGTAGGCAGTGACCTACTGTAGCTCCTCTGGGGCTGCCCCATCCAGGGAGTTGTGGCTGTGGGAGCAGCTCCAGAGTGGAGAGTGTCACGCACGGGTCCAGCAGCAGGCCTTGGGATGGTGCCCATGGTTCTGGCAATGCCTGGCTCCCAGGATTTGGCAATGAGAGTGGTTGCCTCCAGCAGTCTCTGGTCAGGTGGAGGGCTCTGCAGAGAGGTAGGGAGGACGCGGGGGGTTGTGTGACTTCTCGAGTCTCTGGGCAGATGGACATGGCATGTGAGGAAGCAGAGAGGGCATGGGAGGGAGGACATGGGCTGTGCAGCTCCCAGAGATCCTGGCTGGGGCAGCACTGGCCAAGGCAGGCTGGGGGTCTTGGCAGTGTGGCCTGCAGCAGAGTCCAGTGCGTTTGCAGGAGTCCTTGGAGTGGGGCGGGCCTGGGTGTTGAGGTGGCGCAGCCCACAGCGGGGTCTCTCACTCCTGCCGGGTACCCTGGTGGGGGTCAGGCCTGGGTGCTGAGAGGTTGCAGCCCCCAGCGGGGTTGCTCACCACCACCACAGTCCCTGAAGTTGGGTGGGCCTGGGTGCCCAGGTGACATGGTCTGCAGAGGGGTTGCTCACTCCTGCAGCGGCCCCTGAAGTGGGGTGGGCCTGGGTGCTGAGCCAGAGCGGCCAGCGGCAGGGTGGTACACTATGGTTCCTGACTGTGGCTGCTAACATACCCTTTAAAGAAAACCTGTTTTATAGTTAATGATCTAATATTCTGCTAATTTGAGGTTACTTATTTGGTGACTGTAACACAAGCCAGGAAGTAAGTATAAATTATCCCTGGGAAATGAAACTCAGCATCTCAGCCAATTTATTTATCAAATTTAGAGTATATTAGAAGTGGCAGTAATGTCCAAAATGATATTAAAATCCTTCAAAGAATTTGTCTTAAACTTTAAAAAAATCCCTCAAAAGTTCCTTTAGTAAAATTCGTTCTTTTATTGTTAAAAAGGAGCTGATATATAGGCATTTTCTTTGCCATAATAGAATACCTGAGACCCAGCAATTTATGAAGAAAAGAGGTTTATTTCTTACTGTCTTGGAGACTGGTAATCTGAGGGTCTGGTGCTAGCAGCTGTTCACCTTCTGGCAGGGGCTTTGTGCTGTGTAATAACATAAAAGGTGACATCTCATGGAGACAGAGCAGGTGTCCTAACTCAGGTTTCTCTTCCTCCCCTTGTATCTTAGCCTAATTATCTTGCAAAGGCCCTACCTCTTAATACTGTTACAATAAAGATTAAGTTGCGGCAGGAGTTTTGGAAGGAACATTCAAAACATAGCACTGGATAGAGTATGCTCTCATATATGATTACAATATACTGGTGAATTAGTTTATCATGCATTGAATACTTAGAAAATAATAACATGAAAATAAAATAAGACACATGCAAAAATAAGCCAATTCTGATGGACGCATAAAGCAGTGGGAAAGAAAAGACAGACAGACACTGGTGTAGGAAAAAAGCAACAGCAACAAAAACAACAAAAAATGACCAAAAATCCCCCAAACCCACTGGAATATAAAAGCCTACAATTCTCTCTTCAGTAACTAGTAGAGGCAATGTGAAGCTTTTAATTTAAACCTTTGAAACTCTTAACTAGTTTTAGATCCAGTACCATCAGCTTGAAATCAGCAAATACATGAAGTAAATTTTGTTTAAAAAAATCTGCTTGAAAGATTTATGTATTTGATCACAACATTATAATAAATGTAAATAAACAGATTGATTATTGACTGCTTAATATATTTTATATATATATATATATATATATATATATATATATGCACACATTTTTTGCAGGTTTTGGCCGGGGCTGGGTTTGAACCTGCCACCTCCAGCATATGGGGCCAGCAACCTAATCCTTTGAGCCACAGGTGCCACCCTTGACTGCTTAATCTTTACAGCATGATCTTCAAGAAGGAGATGTCATTGATCTAGACTTTAAAAGGTAAGTGACAGTTACTAAATTTAGAGCCATGGGCATTCTGGGAGGAGGGAGCACAGAAGCAAGGCAGACGCATGCCAGTTACTTGTTCCTTTAGGAGAAGGGCACCAAGGCCATTGTGAATGGATAGACTCTCCCTTTTGGAATTAAAAGCCACAGGGTTTGCTTAATTTATGCTAAAGTACTTCTGCGGAGAACTGGTAGAATGCCCTGAATGTTCTTTTCTTTCTTTTCTTTTTTGAAAGGAGTATAGATTTGGAAGAAAAGGATTCCACGTTGAGGCAAATTGCTAACAAAAAGATTTATATTTAATTTAAACCAATGTATATGTCAGTCATATGGTATGATTAACACAGTTATCTGATACAAATGTCCAGGAAACATTTTTTTCTCTATACATTTATATAAGTAGTGATTATTTCTTTATTATCTGCATATTATGTTACTGATGTAGGAACCTCAAATACCTGCAACATTTAGACCAGTGTTTTTCAACCTTTTATTTTACCTCAAGGCACACTTAAACTTCTGTGGCACACTTAAATTATGTTGATCTAAAGAAAGAGTAAAAAAAAAAAAAAAAAAAAGGGAATATACTTACTGCTTTGAGCTTCATTCTAAAATAATTTAATTAATGATCTTTATAAATTTTCACAGCACACCAGCTGAAAATCACTGACTTCTACATGATATAAAGGAAAATAAATAATATATACAAGCAATCTAGAGTGCCCATTCTATAAAGGATACATTTACCATAGCCCCCCAAATCAGCCTTTTAATTCTATTCTCCTTTAATTCAAAGATCTTGTCTGGTCACAGACTTTGAACCTTGAGGGTTTTCTCCTTAGCACATTTCCTGGGTCATTAGTGTTTTGTCCATCCCCATGCTTTTAAGTAATATAATAATATTCCAATATTGCAGTTCTCCAAATGATAGTTTCCATGAATGACCTACCTACAAGTACACATTATGTTAGGAATTGATTATGTTTTCTTCAGACTCCACGAGTGCCTTAAGTCAAGTCCTAATAAGATATGAAACAATATACAAATGGTCTCTGATTTAGGATGGCTCAACTTATAATTTTTCACCTTTATGGTGGTGGGAAAGCAACATGCATTCATTAGAAATCATCCTTTGAGTACCCGTATGACCATTTTGCTTTCCACTTTTAGTGTGGTGTTCCATAAATTACAGAGATATTCCACACTTTTTATCAAAGAGGCTTTGTGTTAGATGATTTTGCCCACCTGTAGGCTAATGTACTTTTTCTGAGCACGTTTAAGGTAGTCTAGGTTAAGCTATAATTTGTATTAAATGCATTTTCAACTTAAGATATTTTCAATTTGTTATGGGTTTATCAGGATGTAACCCCGTTTTAAGTCAAGGAGCATCTGCATTCTGACAAGTATTGGGATCTACCTTTCGATATTTTAAGAGTACATTTCTTTCCCTCATGAATTCAAATGTTGTACTTTATGAGCTTAACCTCCATCTCAAATTGTCAAGTCGATAAGCATCTGTTTGATGGTAATAGTTCTTTTTATTATGTTTGACACATTTTTAATTGTTTCTATTGATTTATTCTTCCCAGCAATTGCATGTGGTGATCAGAATCTTTAATATATGACCTTCCTGTTTTGTCTTCAAGGAGATGGAAGTTGTGTTCAAAAATACAAATTAAGAAGTCATTATACAGACAGTGTTGTGAACTTAGTACACAAAAAGGTGTTGGTTCTTGTTCCCATAAAGAAACTTTACAAGTAAGATTTAAAGTATATAGTAACATACTACTACAAGTAAGATTTAAAATTGCAGGTTACTCATATAAAAATATATTCATATTTGTCAGTTCCATCCTTGTGTGTATTTAAAAAATATAAAATATTCCTCAAATCATCTAAAAAAAGTACATAGTAAAATAATCTTTAAAAAATAAGCAAAACAACTGAGTTAAGAATAGGAAAAATTTAGAAATTTGATGAATTTCCATACTCCCTGCCTATGTGCCCAGAATTTCCATATTGAGCTCAGAAAAATTTAGGACCAATTTGCTGAATTAACAAAACCTGTAAGGCAATTAAATGTCTTCCAGGTGGATTGTCCCATCCATCACTCCCCACTTTTTTCCCTTTCTTGGCTTGGAAAGGAAAAGTAGTGAAAATTTTGTATGATTCCCAAACATTGTGAAAATTGCCCAGTCAGCTTTTTAGAAGCTGTAGAGCCCTAACTACCATTAGGCCTTACTAGGATTTAGAATCAGGTTTATCCAAATTTTATCTAGTTGCCAGTTGAGGTACAATAAACTAGACAATTTTTTTTGCCTTCTGAGCTATACAATTAAAGTTTTTTTGTGGTAGAAAAATGTATCCAATTCAAGGTTCTTTTCTAGAAAACAAAAAGATTGTACTTTTCTTTTGTATTTTTCTGAAACTGTGATATTATTCTTCATCCCACCATAACACCTCACCCCTGTGCAATTTAAAGGACAATCTTCTTTAAATTCCCAGCATAGCTGTGCCAAGAGGATGTTTTTATGGAAGAAATTCCTGGACAGCCAACTACTTTGCAGACTGACCACATTTTGTTCCCATGTGCCCAGAGAACCCTTTGGGCAGACAATCTGATACCTTAGATAAGAGAGATAAATGAGCTCCTTAGAGGGCAATATAAATTTGAAGATTGAAATTGAGAAGGAAAATCAAGCCCTTAAATCTTATTGACCAGGGACCAGGAAAAAAAACTGTATGTGTTCTTGGCTGACGACTGTGAGCAAAATCTTGCTATCTGTGCTAAAGAATTTATCTCGAAACTGAAGTGAAGTTTGTCTGATTTCAGTGCACTTGCTCCTGCTATCAGCTGATAGCATTATCCCTTCAAAGATTATTCTGGTTTTGTTCTTGGACATTCACTTCCTGCAAAGATGGTTGGTCAGATATTTTGATTTTTTGAAGCCTAGGTGAATCTAATGATAGCATTTTCCCACATAAGTTGCAAGCATGTGAAACTAAAATTGGACCTCATAAAGGGAGTCCTTCATGCCTCTGTGCCCTGTGCATTATTATCAGCTACAGATAACCAGGATTAGGAAATCTCCATGTAAGTCCTTTTAGATGTCTAAGTCCTGGATGCATATGAAGGTTGGATGAGTCAATAGGAATTGCAGAATTGGCCAGATGCACTTTGGAGTATTTGCAGCTGGCAACTGGGCAGTGATTCAGGAGATGGCTGATGCTGAGTGGGGAGGGGGAAGAAAGTATGAAACTTACATGTCTATAATCAGCCGCCACCCTCTTTAAAAACACCCTTGTTTTCCCTTGTGGTTTGTTCCCTCCTCCAAATGATCTGGATCTTAATTTTAATGTGATTTCATCAGGACAACTATGTAGAAAGTGTGAAGGCTGAGGCAGATGAAGAGCAGAAGGATTTTATCCGAACCTGTCTCACTCACGGGTGCTTCTGGCAGAAAACATCAGAAAAAGTCATTTCCAAAAAGAGAAGCATGAAAACCACAGGATTCTTCTGTTTACATTTCCTTTGTCAAAGCAAGTCACAAAGTCAAGCCTGAGGTCAATAGAATGGGAACAATATGTAATTAACAAAGTGTAGTAATTAAGTATCTATTTTAATCTTCCCAATAAGGAGAGATTGGTATCTCACATTCTTAGGAGTATTGGTTAGTGTATTTTGTAGAATGCTTTTCATTTTGGAGTAATTGGGGTTATGGGGGTTTGGGAATGGGATAGCAGAGGAAAAGCACTACTCTTACCATATGATTGAAGGGTACATGCTATCAGTAACTCATCACTACTTATGTTGACTTCGGGGTAGGGTTTATCAGTTTTCTCCATGGTAAAGTCACTTGTTTTCCCTTTCCATACTAGAATCTCTGAAGGATGTCACTATGTGTAGAGCACACCTTCCAAGTGGGGAGTTATGCTCTACTTCCTTAAGATAATTTCCCAGGTCACAGGAGAACAGTCTGGGTGTAAGGATTTTAAGCCTAAGATAACATTGGTACTTAGGTGATGGCAAGATTGAAATTCAACCCTAACATGAAATATATATCTGACTTAGAAAACTATTTTATTTTTCAGAACTTCAAAAACAAAAGCATAAGAATAGGAAAATGTTTAGAAAGCTAGAAGAATGCATCTAGTAGTTGTTTTGTTGAAGTGAGTTGAGGAGCGTGCACCTTGATAGTTGAGACATTCTGTTGTACCCAGGAGTTCCCCAGAGACCACACAGGCAAACAAGCCAAATTTGCAGGAGAGAACTTTATTGAAGAGCTGGCCTATGACTGCCTCAGTGTCCCAACATGGGGTTTCTAAGGGCAGCCCTGAGTTCTTTGTGGCTCTGGTTTTTATAGGGTAAAGCTGGAAAGGGGGAGTGTAAAAAGTTAAGCAAGTATTATTACAGAAGTGAAATTAGCCATTAGCACAATTCTTTCCTTAAAAGGGCAGGTGCGGGGTCTACGGGGAACTAAGAAGAGGGGTAGAATAGGGTGCAGGAGTATGATTATGAGGGCTGCAATCATGAGGGATGTTAATGGGCTTTTACACAGTAAAGGCAGTTAGTAAAATTTTTCTGCACAACACTAACAATTTTAAGTACTAACAGTCCTATCCAAGTTTGCTCAAAATACCATGTAATGGGCAGGGAGGCAAGCGGAAATGTTTTCAAGATAACAAAATGTAACAAGAAGGGAATAAACAACAAAAATGGAATTGGGCCTGTTCTGCCTCCCCACTGATTCTCAGGAGCAAGAGTTACAGTAAAATGGAGTCAGATTTGCTTTTCTTTTACCCTAACAATTCCAGTGGCAGTAATCAGGCTGAGAAGCAGAACAAGAGGATAGTCAGTGTTTGTTAGATGAAAGGTCTGTGAGGTTTTTCCTTCTCACTGAGGGGACTAAGGGTAGGGTTGGGAGGAAAGGTCTGTAAGAAGGACAGGAGGCCAGTCCAGGAACTGGAAAGGCTTTATTAGCAGACAGAAGAGAGAAAAGAGCAGAGGAGAGTGACCCACTTCCATGCAGTTCAAGGGGCTTTTATTAATTAAGGAGTTAGCTCCACTTCCACAGTTTCAAGGGGTTTTATTAATTACCCCTTATAAGTAGGATTGAATGTGGGAGGGAGTTCCCAGAGGGAGAGGGGCTTCCCTTCTGCAGAGGGGCTAATTTATGCACTTAGGGAAAATCTATGACTTATACCCTTAATTGGCTGCCAGCCGGGGCCTTAGTAAAAGTTTCTGTTCTGTTGTTACTCGGGAACACTGGCCTTGAAGCATTCCAAGAGTGGGAAGAGGATTTGCTGGCCTGCTTTATCCTACCAGCTGTCTTGCAAAATGGCTGTACTTTTATGAGGGCCGTGAGGATTTCTTTCCTACACTTAACCATGGAGATGTCATTCATCCAGTGCTGACACTGTAACCGTGAGTGCCATGTCCTGTATCCATTTTTTTTAAGTGTCACTGACAACACAATTCAAAGACATAAGTGACCATGTGACAGCACTGAGCTGTGTTTTCTGAACTATTATCTAATCTCTCTTCTGACAAAAAAAAATGGACTTTGACAAAGTAACAAGAAAATCAGTGTTTGTTGGCATTCTACGTATTTCATTTGAAGAAAAATCTTTTCTCAGTCCCTTTTCATAAACAGAAGAGAGACCCCTTGGTTTCTTTTTTTCAATTTTTTATTATTTATTTATTTTTGATTAAATCATAGCTGTGTACATTAATGCAATCATGGGGTACAATGTGCTGGTTTCATATACAACCTGAAATATTTTCATCAAACTGGTTAACATAGCCTTCATGGCATTTTCTTAGTTTTTGTGTTAAGACATTTGTTATAATGTGATTTTTGGTCTTCTGGATATATACCTAGTAGAGGACTTATAGGATCAAATGGCAGGTCTATTTTTAGATCTCTAAGTATTCTCCATACATCTTTCCAAAAACAATGCATTAGTTTGCATTCCCACCAGCAATGTAGAAGTGTTCCCTTTTCTCCATATCCACACCAACATCTCTGGTTTTGGGATTTTGTGATGTGGGGTATCTTACTGGGGTTAGATGATATCTCAAAGTAGTTTTGATTTGCATTTTTCTGATGATTAAGGATGATGAGCATTTTTTCATGTGTCTGTAGGCCATGCACCTGTCTTCTTCAGAGAAGTTTCTTTTCAGGTCCTTTGCCTACCCTGAGATGGGATCACTTGTTCTTTTCTTGCTAATACATTTGAGTTTTCTGTGAATTCTGGTTATTAAACTTTTGTTGGAGGCATAACCTGCAAATATCTCCTCCCATTCTGAGGGCTGTCTGCTTGCTTTACTTACTGTGTTCTTGGCTGTGCAGAAGTTTTTTAGTTTGATCAGGTCCCAGTAGTGTATTTTTGATGCTGCTTCAATTGCTGAGGGAGTCCTCCTCATAAAATATTCACCCAGGCCGATTTCTTTACAGTAGTGCCAAAGAAGATGAAATATTTGGTAGTTTACCTAACAAAAGATCTCTGTAAAGACAATTACAAAACTTTAAAAAAAGAAACTGTTGAAAAATGTTAACAAATGGAAAAA
>CAUYRH010050998.1:0-38521 GCA_963574655.1 Perodicticus potto | reverse complement strand
TACCACATCCAGGACTGAATCAACCAGCTCAGCCCCTTCTGTATAGTGGCCCTTGGCCCAGTTGTTGCCTGCCCCAGACTGACCAAAAACAAAGTTGTCTGGTCTGAAGATTTGGCCAAAAGGACCTGAGCGAACAGAATCCATGGTCCCAGGTTCTAGATCCACCAGAATAGCACGAGGAATGTGTTTGCCACCTGTGGCTTCATTGTACACGGAGATTCCGTCTAGCTGCTGATCGCTGTCCCCGTGGTAGGTACTGGTGGGGTCAATGCCGTGTTCATCGCTGATCACCTCCCAGAACTTGGCACTGATTTGGTTGCCACACTGACTGGCCTGGATGGGCACGATTTCCCTCATACTTAAAATTTATTGTTTTTGCTCGCCTCGAGGTGTTTATGGGGCAGATTTAAATAAATTTTTTTTTTTCTCTCTGCTGGTCGCAGGCTAAAAGAATGGAACATGTCTCAAATGCTGGAGCAGCGAGGTCTGAACGCGCTGACAGGAAGGTTCTGAGAGGGAAAAAAGCATTTGAATGGCATTTGTATGGAACTGGGTCTCAGGGTAAGGATGAAAAGTCCCTTATTGATGCGAGTTATACACTAAGTGAAATCCATTGGAATCAGAACGAGAGCCATCTGCTGGTTCTAGCCATCTTAGGGACATTGGTTAGTGAGAGTCATGGTGCCAGGAACAAAATTCCTAGGTATATCTGGGGCATCAGCTGCAAGTTTCAAGACAGACTCTAAAAGTTTTCATCCCTTCTAGGGAAACGACACCAAAATGATAAATCCTGCTGGGCAAGTGTTTATCATGAAAAACAAAACTTCTTGTGGATTCCCAAGGCCAGGTGGAGAAACTAGTGCACTTCACATCTGGGTCCATGAGGGATACCCTCAGAGGGACTTACATGTTCCCAGCTTAACGTAATTCTATCCATAGCCCTTGACGTCCGGACATAATAGGAGGGTGGAAAGTAGAGAATGGGGCCTCTCTTCCCTGGTGGCTGATTGTCTCCTTTTAACCAGTAATACAACTGTTAAGTCCTTTCAGCTGGTGTCCTGTTTTGCCTACAGGACAACCCTGGGTGGCAGGAGGTTGTGTTAGTTTTCTAGGGCTGCCATAACAAAGTACCACAGATGGTGGTGGTGAACAACAGAAATTTATCATCTTGTGGTTCTAGAGTGGCGGTTCTCAAACTGTGGGTCACGACCCACAGGAAACGTATTAAAGGGCCGTGGCATTAGGAAGGTTGAGAACCACTGCTCTAGAGGCTACAAGTCCGAGATCAAGACGTCAGCAGCTATGGTTTCTTTGTCTTGCAGACGGCCACCTTCTTGCTGTGCCTCCACGTGGTCTTTCCTCCCTTTGTGCTAATCTGTGACCAAATTTCTTATAAATACACAAGTCGTAATGGATTAGGACTCACACAAAGGACTTCATTTTACCCTAATTACATCTTTAAAGGGCCTAGCTCCAAGTACAGCCACATTCTGAGGTACTAAATAGTTAAGACTTCAACATAGGAATTTGGGGGGACACAATTCAGCCGTAACAGGGGGCAAGTACTGTTACCCTCACTTCATAGCTAAGAAATGAGAAAAAGAGATCAGGGTCATTCTTAAGTCCACACACCCTGGGACTGAGACTGGAACTCTAGGCCCAGGACTACCAATTCAGTTCTCTTTCTTGAACTGACCTCAGCCATGGGGTTTGCTGAGCTTTCATTTATTGGAAAAGTGGTATCTTAAGGATGTCTAGACTTACAATTTATCATTGGTTTTGCTTTGAAAGCACTATCTTCCCAACCCCCATCCCCCCATCTTAATTGGGTACCCCTAAAAGTAGACTATGATTTCAGTGTAAGTTGGGAGGCAAACCCAGGAAGCATCTGCAGGGGAGTGGGAAAGTGGGATAAGGAAGAAAAGCAAGCCCATGAAAGATGCATGGTTGAATGAGTTACTGCTGTGGGCAGCTGGGGCTCACTCTTACTAAGGCACATTGGGAGACAAGAAGACATTCCTCAAAGGTGTCTTCCCAACACTCAGTCAGGCAGTTATCTGTTATCCTGGTAGTCATTGGTTGAGGGCTGATCCCAGGGGTGTTAATTTCTCCAGCATTTCTGGTATGCCCTGGGGAAGGCTTTTTTTTTTTTTTTTTATTGTTGGGGATTCATTGAGGGTACAAGAAACCATGTTATACTGATTGCATTTGTTGGGTAAAGTCCGTCTTACAATTGTGTTTTGCCCCCAAAAAGTATGGCACACACCAAGACCCCACCCCCCTCCTGGGGAAGGGTTTTTGATAAGTATGCCTGGGCCTAGAAAATACTGAGGCTCTGAATTAGTTATCCAAATTAGTTATCTATTTTCGTGTAACAAATTACTGCAAACTTAGCAACTAAAACAACACAATCATTATCTCTGAGTTTCTGTGGGCCAGAAGATAAGTCTGGGCATGATTTAACTGAATCCTTTGCCTCAATGTCTCTCACAGGGCAGAAATCAAGGTGTTGGCCACAGTTGGGGTCTCAACTGAATGCTTGACTGGGGAAGAATCTAAGTTGGTATGATTATTGGCAGAATTCATTTCCTCTAGTACTACTGGACTGAGGGCTTCAATTTATAGCTTGCTAATGGCCAAATGTCTTAGTTCCTTACCATATAGGTTTTCCTAATGTTGTTACTTACAAATGAAAGCATTCAAGTCAAAGAAGCAATTGAGAGAATCTGCTAGCAAGACAAAGAATCTTATGTAATATAATCACAGAAGTGACATCCCATCACCTCTGCTGTATGCTATTAGTTAGAAGTGAGTCATGGTCCTGCCAGCACCCAGCAGGTGAGGATTACACAGGGCATGAATACCAGGATGGGGGGCTTATTTGGGCCACCTGAGAAGCTGCCGTCTTCTCCCTCTACAAGCCAGTAACATTTTTGTCAAAAGACTTGGAGGTGAAAAATAATTGTATTGCAAATCAGTCAGAAAATAAGTTTTTAGACTCCTTATCTGGCCACTGGGGATTAACCAGCTGTGATTTCCCAGGATCTGACATGGGGTCTTCTGTGCTTTTCTGTCCCTAGTTAAGGACAGGCATCTTGGACCTGGAGCAGTGGGAAATTTGACGTCTTATGCTCTTCCAGTGACAGCCAGAGCCATCTGCAGTTGCGATTCCTTTTGTTGGTCTTCAAAATGAGTTTGAAATGGAATGAGAATTTCTGGAACTGCACTTTAGATATCATATAGGCTATGGATGTGGAAACGAATGAAGTCTTGTTTCCTGTCATTTGGACAATTCCTAAAGCTACAGGATGGTGCCACTCTTCTCGGTTTTCTCATGTTCACTTGGAGTCTGGGAGAAGCTGGCTGTTTTTTTCTTTTTTTAACTCTTACGATAGGGGAGCAGAATCTTTTTTTTTTTTAATTTTGAAAAAGTGAGTGCATTGGCTTTATCAGCCTCATGTGTCTTGTACCAGTTCTGCTTTTAAGAGTCTTTCTCTCCCTCCCTTCCTTCCTCCCTCCCTCCCTCTCTCCCTTCCTTCCTTCCTTCCTTTCTTCTTTCCTTCCTTCCCTCCCTCCCTCTCTCTCTCTCTCTTTTTTTTACTTTTTTATTTTTTTGAGACAGAGTCTTACTTTGTTGCCCTCAGTAGAGTGCTGTAGCATCATAGCTCACAGCAACCTCAAACTCACAGGCTTGATTCTCTTACCTCAGCCTCCCAAGTAGCTGGGACTACAGGCACCTGCCACAATGCCTGGCTATTTTTAGAGACAAGGTCTCGCTCCTGTCCCTCTGGGTAGGGGGAGTGGGGACGAGAAGGGGTGAGTGAGAGATGCAGTGAGAGGTGGAGGGGGTAGGGCCATAGCCCAGGGGTGAGGACAACAAATATTTTGTCCTAGTTGAAAACCGAGTCAGAGTCTTACTCTGTTGCTCTGGGTAGAGAGCAGTGGTGTAGCAGTTCACAGCAACCTCAAACTCTTGGGCTTATGTGATCCTTTTGACTCAGCCTCTCAAGTAGCTGAGACTACACGCACCCACCACAGCACCTGACTAGTTTTTCTATTTTTAGTGCAGACAGGGTCTCACTCTTGCTAGTGTAGTCTTTTGTACACTAACATCTAAGAAACACCAGTCTGGGAGTGACTACTGATTTAGAAAAAAGAAAATGCCAATCACAACATCCCTGGAACAAATGGCAGGCATTTTGTTTCAGATGCCAGGATAAATATGTCTTTAGGGTCTAGCTTCCCCTACTCCTCTGAACACACACACACACACACACACACACACACACACACACACACACACACACACACCGCTAATCCCTGCACCAGCCTTTCACATTCAGTGCTTCTCATTCATTCCCATTCCTTCCTCAGAATCAGAGTCCACAAGCCCTCTTCCCATTCTCCTGTTAAAACTTGCTAGAATGGGTGGCACCTGTAGCTCAAATGGCTAAGGTGCCAGCCACATACACCAGACCTGGCAGGTTTGAATCTGGCCCAGGCCTGCCAAACAGTGACAACTACAAACAAAAAAACGCCAGGCATTGTGGCGGGCACCTGTAGTCCCAGCTACTTGGGAGGGTGAGGCAAGAGAATCGTTTAAGCCCAGGATTTTGAGGTTGTTGTGAGCTGTGACGCCACAGTACTCTACCCAGGGCTATAGCTTGAGGCTCTGTCTCAGGAAAAAAAAAATTGCTAGAATGACATCAAGCTCAGTCACACAATGTGAAATCCTTTCCCCGACCCCATCTAGGGCCAACAAAGCCAAGAAATGTTATATTTGTGGAGACATTCCTACTCTCTGTTGCACTATTTGTGCCAACAGGTAATGAAATATGGGGAGTAGGAACCCCTTCTCTGGAACCTTGTCAAAAATATTGAATCTAAGCTGAGCTTGGTGGCTCAGGCTTATAATCCTAGTACTTTGGGAGGCCAAGGCAGGAGGATGGCTTGAAGCCAGGAGTTTTGAGACCAGACCCAGCAACATAGAGTGACCCTTGCCCCCCTCAAAAAAATTGGCCCAGCATAGTGGCATGTGTCTGTAGTCCCAACTACTTGGGAGGCTAAGGCAGGAGGATCATCTGAGCCAGGAGTTTAATGGTGCAGCGAGCTGCGATCCTCCCACTGCACTTCAGCCTGGACAACAGAGCCAGACCCTGTGTCTAAAAACAAAACAAAATTGAATCCTGAGCCCACTTCCAAAGATTCTGGTTCCACAACAACACTGTGGGGGGATTGAGTGACTGTATGGGGGTGTTCTGAGGGCTGTGGTGCCCCCAGAATCTAGTATGAGCTGAGGGACTGTGATCTAGTCCAGGACCAGTAACCAGAGGCTTTTCTGGAAGCTGTACATTTTTACAAGCACATTTAAAAAAGCCCTTAGAGTGGATGTTAATTTAGGGGAGTTTTGAGGAACCGGTGGAGATTATAGGAGTATAAAGTCCCAAGCTACCTTTTGGCATCTATACTCTTTGAATACAAGACCTTGAGAAATACTGTCAGAAAATATTAGAAATTCAGGTTGCCTTAGGTACACTGTCATTTTACAGAGGAAGACAATGAGGCCCAGAGAGTTTAAGTGGCTTGACAATATCTTACCACTGGGTGTTAGTAGCAGGTCTGAGACTGCAAGTGTCCTGGTTCTCTATCCAATTATCCCCCTCCCTGCACACCTGTCCCTCAGGGTTGGGGGAGTGGGGATGAGAAGGGGTGAGTGGGAAATGCAGTGAGAGGTGGAGGGAGTTGGGCCATAGCCCAGGGGCGAGGGCAACAAATATTTTGTCCTAGTTGAAAACCGAGTCAGAGTCCTACTCTGTCGCTCTGGGTAGAGTGCAGTGGTGTAGCAGTTCATAGCAAGCTCTGGGTAGAGAGCAGTGGTGTAGCAGTTCATAGCAAGCTCTGGGTAGAATGCAGTGGTATAGCAGTTCATAGCAAGCTCTGGGTAGAGAGCAGTGGTGTAGCAGTTCATAGCAAGCTCTGGGTAGAGAGCAGTGGTGTAGCAGTTCACAGCAATCTCAAACTCTTGGGCTTATGTGATCCTTTTGACCCAGCCTCTCAAGTAGCTGAGACTACAGGCACCCACCACAACGCCTGGCTAGTTTTTCTTTTTAGTACAGACAGGGTCTCCCTCTTGCTCAGGCTGGTCTAGAAATCCTTAACTCACGAAAACTACCCTCCCCAGCCTCCCAGAGTGCTAGGATTACAGGTATGAGCCACCACGCCTGGCTAATCTGCCAACATTTTAATCTTGTACCTTCCAGCCTCCAGAATCATGAGAAATAAATTCATTTTTTATAAGACAAAAAAAGAAAAAGAAAGAAAGAAAACTGACTCAGAATTAGGGCCAACTTTAGTTTGGAATTCAAACAAACAATTATCATTAAAATCACTAATAGAATTATCTTCCAGGCTCGCGCCTGGGCACCAGCCACATACACCGAAAGTGACAGGTTCGAATCCAGCCCTGGCCTGCCAAACAACAATGACAACTACATCCAAAAAATAGCCCGGCGTTGTGGTGGGCGCTTGTAGTCCCAGCTACTTGGGACGCTGAGGCAAGAGAATCGCTTAAGCCCAAGAGTTTGAGGTTGCTGTGAGCTGTGACAACAACAACAGAAAAGAATTATCTTCCAAAGGTAAGACTTCCTCCCCAGACCAAAACAAACAAAACAAGTCCTCCCCCGCCCCAAATACTCCAAGTCTAAGACTTTTTTTTTTTATCCCAGGGAAGATACCTATCCCTAACTGAGATTTTCTTCCGAGTAACAGATCCCCACATTCAGCTCAGTCTGTCCCGGCAGTGAGTGGTGCGGTGCGCTGCGCTGCGGCAGCGCGGGCGGGGCGGGGCGGGGCGCGGCGGGGCGCGGCGGGCGGGGACACTGCAGCACCGCGGCCCTCGGGCGGCCGGCGGTGGCCCACTGGAGGGGGCGCTGTGGGCACCGTGAAGCGGCCTTTTGTCAGCGCGCACGGCCGGGAGAGCTCTCATTTCCTCCCAGCCTCGTGCGTAAATGGGTTTAATTCTGACAGCAGGGCTGTGAGGGACGAGCGGGAACCAGAGCCTTTTGTCACGAGCGGCAGCCTCTGTGCTCCGTGATTACCACCGACGCGCAGAAGCTGCAGTGCCGGTGGAATCCCGGCAGCTCTGACGAGTGCGGGGCTGCAGCATGGGTGGAAAACACTGCTCTGCAAATTAGCTAGTGGATTTTTTTAACCGCCCCCCTCCCGCAAAAATACCCTCACAAATAACAAAACCCAATCCAGAGCGGAAGCCCAGAGATGGATAAGATGCCTTGCGGGAGGTAAGGCCGTCCTGGGAATGGGAACGGGAATGGGAATTGCCTTGGTTTTGTTGATTTTCAAGGCTTTGCGACCCTGAGCATCCTTCCGCCCGCGGAAGCTGGTTGGTCCAGCCAGGTGAGCGTCTGCTAGCGCGCGTCGGCGGTGGGGCCCCAGCCGGCCGCTGTGGGTTTGCACCTAAAGGTTTCTGGTGATGATGTAACATGGGAGGCTCTTTGGAAATCGGGGCTGTGAGCGCTGGCCCCTGCTTGGGGACGGTGGGACCCTGTCTCAGAGCATAACGCCTGGCAGGTAGGGCTTTCTTCTCGGGCAGGGTGGAGGTCTGGCAAGCCTCGCTTCGCCGCTGCGCGGGGCCGCCCCTCCCCTCCCTTCCTCCCTTCCCGCGCGGCCGCCGCCCTCCCGGGAAGCCTGCCCCCTACCCCCTCTCCCCCTCTCCCCTCCTCCCCACCCCCCTCCCCCGCCTCGGGATGCCGCGGCGCCGCCCTCAGCCGCAGGGGCTGGCAGAGCAGGTGCTGGCAGCCGCCCACATTTGGATTGGGGCAACTGGCTTGAGAGAGGCCAGTCTGGATTTTATGCTGCTCTACCACTTTGGGGGGTGGGGGGGATAAAAGGCCACTGTCCCCGAGGAGGTCTTGCCAGTCTGTTCATCTCTTAGCTTCCATCTTCCCCTGCCTCCCCTCCCCTCTGCGCCCCGGAGGAGGCCATCCTTGGTCCCAGAGGCGGGACTCAGTGTCTGCTTGTTTTGAAACCGCCACCACTGCCTACCTGGAAGTGGGGGGGAAGGGAGGGAGGGGCGGGCTGATTAGGATGCCGATCAGGCGCTGGGGTCTGGCCTATTGTCTTGCCTTCCCTCCGCCTTCTTTTTCTCACCCCTAATCTCCATCCCCTGCAGAAATAACAAAAATTATAAATAAAAATAAACGATAAAAAAAAAGCAAGTCCCAGCCCACACCCTATCAGATTCTTTTAAAAAAATGTCATTTACCTATGACACATGATTATTACCCATCTGGTGCTTTACGCCTACTCTTCCCTCCTCTTGCAGTTTGTCATCTAAGGTTCAGCTGACTTAAATGAACCTTATCGACACTAGAACTCAAATCTCAGTTTCCCAAATGGACATTTCATGCCTTCTCACGGACAGGAAAGGAGGGGTTGGTCTGGCATACTGGCAGGAGCAAAGGGATTGGAGAGGGTGCGCTCAGCTCTTTTCATTTGTAGTTTGTGGGTCTTGTTGGTTAACTTGTGTAGCAACTAGTGTTTTCACTAGTGGGGTTTGTAGATTATGTTTCATTTTAAGGGAAATATAGCTGGTCAGCATTCAAAGTGAAAGTGCTTTAAATGAATATGACTAAAGGAGAGAACTGTGAAATTTCAGATTTGGAAGTAACACCTCCCACAAACGTGTGAATTAAGTAAATGTTAGAGATTTTAAAAAGGGGCTTAGACCATTTAATGTTTTTACTTTATAATGTTCTATCTTTATTCTGTAAAGTGATCAGACTTTTCTTAATACTTGAATCTTGTCCAGGCTCCCTCACCTTTAAAGTAAATGTTAGAGATTTTAAAAGGGGGATTAGACTTTGTAATAGTTTTACTTTTATAATGTTTTACTTTTATTCTGTAAAGTGATCTGACTTTTCTTAATGCTTGTAGGTCTAAATCGTGCCCAGGCTCCCTCACCCCTTTATTTCCACCCCTCATAGGGGGAAAATTTAAAAGCAAACTTTTCATTCTTAGTATGATGTCAATACATTTTGTAAAACGAGTAAAGATAAATCGTTCCTTAGGCTGAGCAGGGTGGCTTATGCTGGGGAGGCCAAGGTGGGCAGATTGCTTGAACTCAAGAGTTCAAGTCCAGCTTGAGCAAGAGATCCCATCTCTACTAAAAATAGAAAAACTGAGGCAAGAGGATTGCTTGAGCTTAAGAGTTTGAGGTTATTGTAGAGCTATCATGATGCCATGACACTCTAACCAGGGCTGCAGAGTCAGATTCTGTCTCCAAAAAAAAGATAAATCATTCTTTGATCCAAAATCCATAACAATTTTGTAGCAAGCTCTAAGTTCAGCCTTGCCCATAAAATTGCCTAGCTGTATTAGAAATGTACATACATACTACACAACAATGCCTGAAAGGACACATTACCTGAGGTTTCTAGGCTTGGATTGAATTTGTTTTAAATATTAGCATAGGGCCAGGATCAGTAAAACTCAACTATTAAGTTTGCAGACAATCAAATATGTTTTTTGGCCAAGGATTTAGTATTAAGATTTTCAATATGTATATAAAAAGACTTTGCTAAATATATTTATTTGTCAACTACATTGTTCCACAAGGGATTTGAGACAGTTTACAGGGAATTCATAAAATATAGCAAGGGAGCCTAAACTTAGAAGTAGATGGGGGCTCGGCACCTGTGGCTCAACGGGCTAAGGCGCCAGCCACATACACCTGAGCTGGCGGGTTCGAATCCAGCCCGGGCCTGCCAAACAACAATGACGGTTGCAACCAAAAAATGGCCGGGCGTTGTGTCAGGCGCCTGTAGTCCCAGCTACTGGGGAGGTGGAGGCAGGAGACTCGCTTGAGCCCAGGAGTTGGAGGTTGCTGTGAGCTGTGATGCCACAGCACTCTATCCAGGGTGACAGCTTGAGACTCTGTCTCAAAAAAAAAAGAAGACTTCAGTCCAGGGGGCAAATTATAAATAAAAAAAAAAAAAAGAAGAAGTAGATGGGAAAGAAAAAAGGAAACTAAGGGTACAGACATAAAATGCTATTACGAATGAGGCCAGTACAAAAGCACAGGTATGAGACCCTCTGTCATGCCTATGGGTCGAAGCAAATCTGGCTCTTAACTTACTAGCTACTCAGGCAACAAAGACATTGACCAGCCCATGGCATATATGTTTTATTTATTCCATAACTCATTCAATTAAACATTCAGTAAGGAACCACTGTGTGCCAGGCTCTGAGAGGTACTGGGAACAAAGGGATGAAGTTGATAGATGTGGTCTCTGCCCTGATGGGGCACTTAAAGACAAATGCAAGAAATGGACATTCATCACTTAATCCCTCAAATGAATATATAATTACAAACTGTCACAAGAGCTAAGCGTGGAATACACAAAATACAAAACATTACATGTCTAGAACATAAAAACACTATGTAAAAACTACTTAGGAGAAGCGCGACAATTCTTAATTCTATGACTAGAAAGGTACTTCGGAATATGATACAGTGTTTGGAATGATCCCGTCAGTCACCTCCTTGTCAGACACAAGGATGAGTTTTCTGTGGTTGTTTTTTTACAATGTTTCTCAGTGTGAGCTCATGCTATCACACCACAGGTCTCTCAGACCCCTGGGGCTCTGAGGATGTATGTTTTTTGATGGACTTGTATATTCTCTAAAAATCATGGTTTTATTCCAGTAATAGTCTTAAATAACTAGTGATAATAATCTGTTCTGGATCATCCTGATGGCAAGCCCCAAACCTATGCTGTGGTCTGTGTTTGCCTCTGTGTCTTCCTATTTGAGCCAGGGCCAGACCTGGTGGCTCAGAGCAGAGTACAGATGAAGGAAAAGGGCATTTGGATAGAGTTTGAATTGTGGAGAGAGAAGTGAGTCCACTCAGGGCACACACAGGCTTGACAAACTGTAAAAAACAGCTCTTCGTGACCACTGCTCTATTGGCAAGGAAGGAAGAGCTCATCTGAGTCCCACCTTTTTGGGGATTGAGTTTGCTGCAGTTTATTAGCAGCAGGCATTGTAGTAAAAACACAATGAAAAAGTTGCTGTTGTTAGTTTCAGCAATAGTTGGATTAGGTCTTCATTTAATGCAGATTTCATATCTTCTCAATAAATATCATATGCCCAAGGAAATGAAACAGGTAATTTGGTATAATGGTTAAGTGAAGCCAGACTGCCTGAACTTCAAAGCCTATTTGTCTATGAAGCTGTGAACTTTGGGCAAGTTACTCAACCTCTCTGTTGCTCACGTTCTTTTATGACAATATAGGCATAAATATATGATACTGATTTCATAGTGATATTATGAGCATTAATGAAAGTAAGGATCAATAAATGCTAGTGATTATTACAATTTTTATTGGTATGAAATGATACCTTGTTTTTGTAGGCACTCCCAGATAGATTGATAGCAGGAATTTAAATTGTAATATATAATTATTTTCAAGTAGCAAACACACTTGGGGGACTATAAATATTGTTTTATACAGCTTGCTTTATGCATTGTGTACATAAGTATTGTTGAAGTCAAAATTCAGAAAATGATAACATGTAGAAATTAGATCTGAGGCTACATCTTTTTATCATTAGACTCAAATGGTGTTTTAGTTTTAGCAAAACATTATTATCTATTGTGGTAAATTAATTTTATAAATTTGACATTTCAAAGTTTGATGGTTGTATTTATTTGTACATTTTGTTGGCATTTTATTTATTTATTTTGAGACAGAGTCTCACTTTGTTACCCTATAGCGTCATAGCTCACAGCAACCTCAAACTCTTGGGCTCAAGCAATTCTCTTGCCTCAGCCTCCCAAATAGCTGGGACTGAAGGGGCTGGCCACAATGCCCGGCTGCTTTTAGATATGAGGTCTTGAGCTCTTGCTCAGGCTGGTCTTGAACCTGTGAGCTCAGGCAATCCACATACCTTGGCCTCCGAGAGTGGTAGGATTACAGGTGTGAGCCACTGTGCCTGGCCAGATGTTGCCTTTTTAATAATATAAAAGCTATAAAGCATAGGTGTTTAGACCTGGTATCTGTGAGTGTACACATTTAAGCTACATTTTAATAAAAGTGACTTAGGTCAACCCTTAATTCTGTGAGAAATTTTTTCCTTCAAAGGGGATTTCTGTATAGTTTAAGCATTTTTAACTGTGTATAGGAACGTACCCACAATTCTTAGAATTTTTAAGCTTAAGAAAAGAGTTTGTAGCCACATATATCTTGGCTATCATAGTTTCATCCTGAAAGGATTTTAAAGTAGCAATATGAAAAACTGTCTTTAACTGCCACCACCACCAAATCCCCCAAACTCAAAGAGCATGCATGGAATGGCAGGCTGCCAGTAAAGATTCATCCTGGCTAATCTTCCAAGATAAACTACACAGGAAAGCTTTGCCAATATTATTGAGTGAGATGAAAAGAAAGTTTTTCCTGGCTCAGCGCCTGTGGCTCAACGGGCTAAGGCGCCAGCCACGTACACCTGAGCTGGCGGGTTCGAATCCAGCCCGGGCCCACCAAACAACAGTGACGGCTGCAACCAAAAATGGCCAGGCGTTGTGGCGGGCACCTGTAGTCCTAGCTACTTGGGAGGCGGAGGCAGGAGACTTGCTTGAGCCCAGGAATTGGAGGTTGCTGTGATCTGTGATGCTACAGCACTCTATCCAAGGTGACAGCTTGAGGCTCTGTCTCAAAAAATAAATAAATAAATAAATAAATAAATGAATAAATAAATAAATAAATTATAAAAAAAAAAAGTTTTTCCTATGTGGGGTACAAATTTCAATTGTACAGATTAAAACAAGTTTATTGATTATATCATTTAAATCTATTTTTAAATTTTCTTTGTACCTAAGTATCTGCCAAAGAACATAAGAGGTATGTTAGTCTTCACTATAATGGTATTTTTGACAGCTTTCCTTGGTGTATACATATCATATACGTGTGCATTTATATCTATGCATCTCATATATACCTAGTTATGTATTTATTTAATACACATGGGTCACTACGAAAGTTTTGAGATAGACTATGTCATGTCTCACTGCCAAGGAACATAGTTGGCAGTGTCCTTTCTGATTCATCCATGCAAATTTCAACTTGCTCAGTTTATTGGTTTTACTGGGAGGGCTTCCATCCACACGGATTTTACAGTTCTTGATTTTGTGTGTATCTTAAAACTTTTGTAATGATGCGCATATAATGTAGAGCTAATTATATACATAAATACATATAACATGTATTTTTGTATACTACATATATTTTTATATAGTTATATTTGGTGTTGTGTCACTTAGGGCCCTGATGGGTTTACTGAAATGAGGGACTTGCACTGCTAAAGCCAGAACAACATCAGGCAAGTGGGGAGGGCTGGTCATCCTGTGAGACATAAACGCTGTGACTTTAGCATGTCCTTGGTAAAATAAATCTGCTTTATTTTCAAATTTTCTTTTGTTTTATTGTCTCTTCCTTTTTGTCGTCTTTTTTTCCCTCATTTTTATAGCGTGATGCTCATTCTTTTTCTTTTTAAGTTTTCTTACTCCATGCCATTTTTATTTTTGTCTATTTTAAACAATATAATTAGATTTTTAAGACCAAATTTATTATATATAATATAGTTGGTTTTTGAACATTTTATTTTACATTAAAAAATTCCAAGTTATTTCTTCATTCTTTTTATCAATTTAAATGCAGTATAAAATTTCCTTACTCTTAAGATAAAAGGGAAATGATCCATTTTTCTACTAGTCCTCATTGACACTAAAAATATAGTTGTTATGTCTATTAATTCTCTTATAGAGATTTAATATATTTGAATTTCTTTCTTTTCTCCACCTCCCCCATTTAACTTTTTACCTTAAACATATATTGCCTTTTAGATCCAGTTTACCTTTTTCTTTCTTTTTTTTAAAGAAAAACAATGCATGTTTTTGCTTTCCATAATTAATTTGGACATTTATAATATGTGTCATACTAACAGTCATTATAACAGCTACTTTTTAGACTGAGAATTTGAGAGTCATTTAGGCTATAGCAGTGAATCCTTTTCCTGTGTTTAATCTTTATTTTTACTTATTTCTTGATTAGTTGGAATTTTTTTCAGAAAAGATAATATATTGTTAGTTCTTGCTTGCCTCAGAACTTCTTTATGCTGCCCTCTGCCCTCATACAATAATACCATTGAGTGGGGCATATACTTTTTTATTAAAAATGTTTTACCTGGCTCAGTGCCTGTGGCACCTTAAGCTGGTCGCAGTGGCTCACGCCTGTAATCCTAGCACTCTGGGAGGCTGACACAGGCAGATCTCTTGAGCTCAGGAGTTCAAGACCAGCCTAAGCAAGAGTGAGACCCCCATCTGTATGAAAAATAGAAATAATTAGCCTGGGCATTGTGGCAGGTGTCCATAGTCTGGGCTACTTGGGAGGCTGAGGCAGGAGGATCACTTGAACCCAGGAGTTTGAGGTTGTTGTGAGCTCCGACAGTGGCAGTCTAGGCTGGGCAACAGAGTGAGACTCTGTCTAAAAAAAAAAAAAAACTCTCATAAAATATATAAAACATAACACAGCTATACAAATATGTAGCTTAGCAAAGTCTTATAAAGTGAATGCCCATGTGACCACGTGCAGGTCATTGCCAATTCCCAGAACCCTTGGCTGCCTCCTCTTCCTTCCCCTTGTTGGTAACCACTCACTTTCCTTTTATGGTCGTCATTTTCTTGCTTTCTTTTATAGTTTTACAATTTAAACTTGCATCCTCAAACAAATACATCAGACTTATTTCTCTTAAACTTGATAAAATTAGAATCATGCCATTTGTATCTTGTTCAATATTATAAGTATAACAGCTCCATGATGACTACTTTGATGTTTCAAAAAATATCTATCAAGGGCGGCGCCTGTGGCTCATTGAGTAGGGTGCTGGCCGCATATACTGAAGGTTGCAGGTTCAAACCCGGCCTCGACGGACCTGCAAAAACAGAAAAATAGCCAGGCGTTGTGGTGGGCGCCTGTAGTCCCAGCTACTTGGGAGGCTGAGGCAAGAGAATCGCCTAAGCCCAGGAGTTGGAGGTTGCTGTGAGCTGTGTGACGTCATGGCACTCTACCGAGGGCAATAAAGTGAGACTCTGTCTCTACAAAAAGAAAAAAAAATCTATCAAATTCATCCCAAGAGTGCCTGGAGCCTCTGCTTGGCAGATATTCTCAACTTGCTTTGGCTGATTATTGGGTAATCTAGCATAACTGAGAAGACAGTAATTTGTGGAAGGTAGTAGTCTGATTTAGACATGAAGAGTTTGAGGTGAGGATGGCTGGAAGAGAGGCAGGTGTGTGTGTCTGGGCTGAGACCTGGCAGGGAGATCTGGGCTGAAGCTACAAGTTACAAACACACAAATGGAGATAGTTTTGAGATGGCAACATGGCAATGTTTACCTTCCCTCTCTCCAAAATGACTAAAGACAAATACAATAAGGAAAAGAGATCTATTTTAATTTTAGAAAACAAGGAAAAAATAGACAATAGGCCCAGATTCCTTAAGAACTTTTTAGGAGATATGGTACAGAAGGTGCCATTCAAACATTAGCCAGCCTCTGATTCAACATGTGGCCCTCCTGGGAGAAGTAGGGCTGTCCTCCCTGTAGTCCTAGAATAATCCTAAGGCTTAGTTAAACAGAGCTAGGTGAGCGATGGTACAGCCCATAGGGTGAGAGGAATTGAGGGGCTCTAGTAACTGTATCTGTACTGCCACATCAAGTGGTGGACCCCCAGTCCTGATGTGTGCTGAAGGAGCACCCCAAAACTGGAGCTTAAACATAGCCAGCTTTAAACAAGGTCAATTCTGATCAACTTTTCAGATCCAGTTAAAAATAAAGATACTTTAAGTATAAAAATAAATTTTGCTTGACCCATCAGTCAATGCCCCTAATGTATTTATTTATTTAATCTGATACAGGCCCTCACCTTGCAAGCTCCCGGGGCAGGACCTGGAGGCCAGGTAGCTTAGGATTTGGTTCCCTGAAAACAAATTCCATTTGCCACCTGGAATCGTCTTCTGTGTGCTTATCATTGAAGTGGCTGGAAAAAAACTTACTAGACCAAGTAGTAAATCCCTTTGACTTCTTTCATTGGAAGCTCTGAGAACCATTTGACATCCTTTACCCTTTTTCCACAGCTGCCTGAGTTGATTCCAACTCTAGCAGCTTCCATGAGACCCAGATAGATTTTGGTTCCTATGTTGATGAGGTTGCCCCTCCATCCTGTCTGGGCTAGTTTGCTTGGGTTTCTGTTTCATACCACCATACTGCTCCTGGCTGAAACCCTTCATTACCTTAGAGCACCTCCTGCCTTCCCTGCTTCCAGCCCAATCTCCCTCCATTCATTGCTGATCTTTTTGAACCAAAAATTCAATATCATCATTCCTCTACCCCCAGCGCAAACTCCTTACCTAGTAAATACTGCTCTCGTCCTTCCCCTTAGGAGGCTGCCCCTCAGGAGGCTGAACCACTCCATCTTTCTGAACAGGCTCTTCTGAACGCACCCTGCTCCCCTCCCATTTCTACACCTTTCGTGGGCACTTTCTTCCTCTTTGTATGCCCTCCCCGCACCTTTTATCTAGCAAGTTGGTTCTTTTAGATAGGCAATAAAAGACAAGTGTCTAGCGAGCCTAATTAAGATTTAAAAAACAAAAAAAAATCCACAATGCTGGAAATGACGTATGGTACACAGGGAAGAAAAGACTTAAAATCATAAGAACACTATGCATTATCGTTTCCTATCGTCTGTGAAAACCTTGATGAAATGGACAATTTTTACAGAAAATAGGAATGACCAATATTTACTCAAGACATAGAAGGTTATGGTCCTGGATAGGAAGAACTGATGTTGCAAAGATGCCGATTCCTCACAGTTCCTGCTGCATGGATGGCAGCCATCGTGGTAATAAAAGTGATGCAGATTTGTTCCTGTTTTTACATTCCTTTGGTAATTTTCTGTGGAATTTCAAAAGGATGGTTAAATGCTCATGCTTGATTATGAATCATTTTATTGAAGGGAAAATCAAGGGCACTTGAATGACATTTATGAATTGTTTTTCTCAAAGAACAAATGAAGTTATTAAACTTTGAAATGCATGGAGACTTTATGAAGACAATTCCTTTAACAATGGGCATGATTTTCCACCTGTGTTATTTTACCGAGTGTGAATTTCCTCATGTTTATGTTCTTTACTCAGCATGGAGTCCCCATAAGAATCTCTTGGCTTTTACTTTGAAAAATCTATGGTGAAACAACACAGGAAAAGTGAGGGTGGGTTCAGTTCTCTCCTTCCCTAGCATCAGATGTCAGAGCATCCATACTGATTATCTCAGCATCCCTTTATTTAGAATTTATTCTTCCTTCTTAACACCACATTTCTCTTAGATCTTTTCATCCCTTTATTTAGAATTTATTCTTCCTTCTTAACACCACATTTCTCTTAGATCTTTCCAGCACTCTCATTTGTGTCCTAAATTAGCTACATCTGTTACCATAGTTATGCAGTACCCAGCTCATTCCTACCGTACTGTGGGTGCAACTTCCTCTCTCTTATTTTATCAAACATGCCATTATATTTTCTTTCTTCTCCTGTCTCCAAATTTCTAGTTTTTAAAGCAATGTATGTGTAAGAGTTAATAAATCAAATAGGACTGAAGGACTTTTAATAAAAAGCAACAATCCCACCCCGAATTCTTTATCCACAGGTAAACCCTTTTACTTTTGTTTTTCACTGTGCTGTAGTTACCTCTGTATCTCAAAATATTATGCCTATACTGCTGTTTCTGAATTTATCAACTGTGGTCTTCATCCGATGACTTCCTGCCATGAAATTCAAGGATATAGGTTATTTACCTCACACCTCCATCTCCTCACTGCCTTTCTACGGGGCATCCCTGAGACTCTAGATGATATATTTATTGAAATCAGATTTCTTATTCCATCAACTTTGACCATGTTACTTGCCTCTCTACTCTGTAAGATAAGGCTATTATCACCACCTCTCCATGCCTGTTTCCTCCTTACTTTTGCATTATCTGATGTTGATAAAATATTCATTCTGTTCTCTAGCCACAGTTAGTTTTTATGATTTCTCTATAGGGTAATTTGAAAAGCTGAAAACTCTTAAAGTGTTCATTACCTGACTGGGTTGATATCGTTCACTGCACAATAAGTAACATGCTAGAACTTTATACCTTCTCAGGGGCTCTGATATCTCAACCCAACCCTTGGTGTACTAATTGGAAAATGTTCCCAGGGTGAATTTCAAATTAATCCTGTTATCTGGGGCCTCCTAAGTGACCCCTCTAAGAAGAACTATCCTCTGGGGGCACTGGTCCCATCCCAGCTGCTCTAGCTCTCCCCTGTGATGCATGCAGTTTCTCTAAGAAGACCCACCCAGTGCTTGAAGTAGATACATTTAGAAACAGCAGTATATGCATGCTATTTTGAGACAAAAAGGTGACTACAGTTGAGCGCCTGACTACGGCCTGCGTATGTGGGAACAGGAGAGGGTGTGGGCAGGGTCTGCTGCTGGGCATAGAGACCTGCATTTTGTGCCCCTGTGTCCAGCCCCTTTATATGCTCCCTGCCCTCTATAGTACCTGCCATCTCAGAGTTTGGATATCCTCAGGGCTCTTCCAGGATGATCAGTTGCCTCCTCTGCTTGAAATCTAGGTTGTGGCTTATTTTGCCCTCCAACATCAGTCACCAGTCAGTCCCCCATCTGCTTTTTGTTTTCCAGAAATTTGTTCAAATATCTCTTCTGGTTATGACCTGCTTTTACTTTGTTATTGCGGGATTAGGAATAGGATCATAATGTAAGGGAATAACATATATTTTTATTCCCTTATGATTAATGTAATGAGGTCCAAGGAGAGAGAGAGAGAAACATAGGGATAGATGGGGTAGGTCTGCTACCTTGGATTAGAAACCCGGGGCATTAATCTTTAATCAAGCCATACATAGTAGTAAAACAAACTATTAGCATGGCCATGATTCAAAATTCAAACTCCGATGAAATTTGCTTTTCTTTGTTATGAAAATGCATTCGAATAACTATAATGTCTATCAACTCAATTCCAGTATCTTCTCCCATCTAGAATAATCTCCAGAAACATTTAAGCATTTTTCCTCCTTACTCAGATTATTGACTTTTCATTTACATACAATTCTAAGAAGCTCAGTTAGTTTTCCAGAGAGATTCAGAAAAGTAGAAGTGGCAAATTTGAAAGAAGAGTGTGGCTAAAGGTCTAAAAGGGATTAGGATAAAAATAAGGATTAAGGGAAGGTAAAATTTTTCCTGGGAGCCTGGTTGGCCCAAGTGCTATGGCAGATCATTGGTCATTGATTTAGACCTGGAAAGTAAGATGGTAACAGACAAAGTAAGGGAACTAATAGGGTAGATCATCTCAGAGAGAGGGCTGCTGTTTTTTCTTCAGCTGCATGAGAAGGCAGAACTTGTGGATGCCAAAGACTCTTTATTCACACAGTAAATATAGAGTTTCATACAATGCACAAGAAATTTCAATTGCCTCTGTGTTTCTTTCTCTTTGGGGATCATTGCCTCATTTTTCAGCCTTAGCAATGATCATTAAGAATGAAAATAAGTTTTGGGGATCCTGCCATATTTCTTAACTCTTAAAGTTATAGGCTGTAAAACTTGTCATTTTTGAAGCCTGTACTTGTTATATTATTTCTGAACTGAAGATATATCAAGATTAAGGATATCAAATAACTATTGTAAAATCTCTTAAAATGTCTGTTATATTTATGGATGCAATTGTAGGTTTAGAATTTATCTCCAAGTAGTCTTTTTTTCTGGGAGGATGAGGGGTGTTGGAGGTGAGTTAAAATAGCCCACGAGCTGATAATTGTTGAGTCTGGGCCTAGTGTATCGTCTAAACTGACACAGTTTTTAGAGTGGGAGGAGGTGCTATTAATAATTACATTGGAACATGAGGCATAACCTGGACTCTCCTGGGGAGACTGCAGTCTACTCTGAAGCTAGGTGATGGGTACTAGGCATTCATTATTGCCTACTCTCTAATTTTGTCTATTTTCAAATTTTCCATAACTAAAAAATATCTGCTGTTTGAGGTTTCTTTAAAATTGGAGGTTTTCATCTTGAATCATGATGTTAAACATGCATCAATTTCAAACATAAAATGAAGATAGCTGGAGAAGATTATCAAAAGATAAATCTGTTAACTTATAATAACGGGGCAAACAGATTCTGCAACTGGGACACCCAGGAAGCAATGCTTAATTAAATTGACAATGCTACAAAGCAGATCTATAGTTTCAGTTTATGCAGAGGAGTCTGGCTTTTATTGTCCTTACCTGGGTTCATAGCATGTTACAGATGGATGGATATGCCTCAGAAAGAGCAAATTCACTAGGGAATGAGGAAGATGGGGATTCTGCTTGCAGATCCCATCAGTAACTATCTTGGTGTCTTTCCTATTTGAGATGCTCCATTACCTTTTACTTGCTAAAACATCCTTTCAAAGTTAGTCCGATTTTGAGAAAGGTTTCATTCCCAATTTATAAACCCCACGATACAGTCCTTTTTTTGGCTACTGCACTTGGAAGTGTTGGGGGTGAGATACTTGGACAAGGCTGCAAAGGCAGGGTCTAACTTTCAGGGTATCAGTCATTTTGATTCTGCCAATCAGTGGGCCTGGTGGCTGTGGATTTGGAGTGAGGCCGTTTGTGCCCTATTCAAGATGTGGCTGAGATGGATGATGGCCCAGCTCCCAGATGGCAGGCAGCAACATGGCACCTTGAAATGAACCTGGGATACCAGGAAAGGTATGTCAGTATGCGAGTTGTCTTGAGTTAGAGTGAAGCTACTGTAGGATCAGAGACCAGTTTTTTAAAAGTGGTTTGTACTGGCTTGGTGCCTGTGGCTCAACGGGCTAAGGTGCCAGCCACATATACCTGAGGGGGCGGGTTCGAATCCAGCCCGGGCCTGTCAAACAACAATGATGGCTGCAACCAAAAAATAGCTGGGCATTGTGGCGGGCACCTGTAGTCCCAGCTACTTGGGAGGCAGAGGCAGGAGACTTGCTTGAGCCCAGGAATTGGAGGTTGCTGTGAGCTGTGATGCCACTGCACTGTATCCAGGGTGACAGCTTGAGGCTCTGTCTCAAAAAAATAAATAAATAATTTTAAAAAAAAAGTGGTTTGTTCTGGTGGTGCCTGTGGCTCAAAGGAGTAGGGCGCCGGCCCCATATGCCAGAGGTGGCGGGTTCAAACCCAGCCCTAGTCAAAAACTGCAAAAAAAAGGTGATTTGTTCTGCTGCTGTTTGTCCTGCTGGCGTTTTACTTATTATGGTATTAACTCCAGTATTATATAGAAGGTAGCTAAATAATTTATTTACTTGCACTTTTTTTTTGTTAAAAGTCAAGCTTATTGAGAGAACTTATGCATAAAGTTTCCTTTTCTTAGATGTACAGGTCTGTGAATTGTGGTGTACATATGCAGTAATGTAACCACCACTACGATCAAGGTAGAAAAAATTTCCTTGTTCCCCTTAGCAGTAAATCCCCTTACTCCACCCATAGTCCTTGGCAACCATCCATCTGTTTTTTTTTTTTTTTCTTTTTTGAGACAGAGCCTCCAGCTGTCACCCTAGGTAGAGTGCTGTGGCATCACAGCTCATAGCAACCTCCAACTCCTGGGCTCAAGCAAATCTCCTGTCTCTGCTTCCCAAGTAACTGGGACTGCAGGTGCCCACCACAACGCCTGACTATTGTTTTTTGGTTGCAGCCATCATTGTTGTTTGGCGGGCCTGGGCTGGATTCGAACCCGCCAGCTCAGGTGTATGTGGCTGGTGCCTTAGCCACTTGAGCCACAGACGCTGAACCCACCCATCTGTTTTTGGTTTTACCTTTTCCAGAATGTCATATAAATGGGATCATACAGTGTGGCCTTTTGTGCCAGGCTTCTTTTACCTTACATAACGTTTCTGAGATTCATCCATGTTGTTATAAACATTGATTGTTCATCCCTTTTGATTGCTGAGTAAGATATCTATACCTCAGTTTGTTTTAACTGTTCGCCCATTAAATTATTTGGGTTGTTTCTGGTTATTGACAATTTGGAATAAAGCCACTGTGTACACTGGCAAACAGATTTTCATATGAAGATTTCAGTTCCCTTGTGTAAGCGCCTAGGAGTGGGATTGCAGTGTGATTTGGTAAGTGTATACTTAACACTGCCAGACTGTTTCCAAACTGGTTGTACTGTTTTGCATTCCTTCAGCAATGTATGAGAGTTCTAGTTTGTGATACACTCGGTATTGTCAGATATTTAAAATTTTTTTAATTCTAGCCACATAGTAGGTATACAGTAGTATTTCACTGTGGTTTTAGCTTGCATTTCTGTAGATCAGTGTGGCTGAGTATCATGTGCATAAGTACCACAGTGTCTCTTTTTGGTTGTTTGCTATTTATTTATTTGACACAGAGTGTTACTTTGTCACCCTTGGTAGAGTGCCATGGCATTAGAGCTCACAGCAACCTCAAACTCTTGGGCTCAAGCAATTCTCTTGCCTCAGCCTCCCGAGTAGCTAGGACTACAGGTTCCCGCCACAATGCCCAGCTGTTTTTAGAGATGGGTCTTGCTCTGGCTTAGGCTGATCTCGAACCAGGCTGGTCTCGAACTTGTGAGCTTGGGCAATCCATCCACTTCGGCATCCCAGAGTGCTGGGATTACAGGCGTGCCTGGCCCTGCTTGTTTTTTAAATAGCAGCAAGGCTCTTCCAATCTAAGGCAAATAGGGGAGGACACTTCCTTAGACTCAAAGGGAAACAGCGGGGCTAGCATGGCGGGCTCAGGGAGAGTTGCCTGAAAGGAAGATGGTAGACAGGGGGATGATGTCGGAAGTGGGGGTATCTGACTCTTCCCTCCTGCTTCTGATCTCTTCTGGAGGATTTTGTGGTTTATATTATGAGGGGCTGCCCCCTTAGAGAAGGAGAAGGGAAGGGAGGAAAGCAAGCCCCTCATAAGCAGAGGATCTCCGAGATGTTGGAGAATTGCTGGGAGAGAGGACCAGAGTAGGTGGGCTGGCATGGCAGGGTCAGGGAGTAGGATGTTGACATCCAGATATCAGAGGTGATCTCATTAGTGACGGCAGGATCGAGGGTATGATCACAGTGGCTGACGCTGGGGTGGAAGGAGAGGTGACTGGTGTGAGAGGCTGTGGAGAAGTGATGCTAGGTGTCTGGTGGATCAGTGTGTGGACGTGGAAGTCTGCGGGCATGAGTAAGGAGAGTGATGGAGCCAGCAGCTGATGTCATCAGAGAACAAGGGCAGTGACCGGGAGGGCAAGAGAGGATAGTCATAAGGAGGGGCAATGGGAAGTCAGTTTAAGATGTGCTTCTCAGTGAGGTTTTTGAAGGAGTGGAATAGATGGAGGTGACTACAAAGTGGAATAGAGGGAGGTGACCACAGGGCTGAAGGTGGTTGTGCCCCAGGCCTGAGAACGTGGATGTGGGAGAGAGTGCTGTGGGCCAACAGGGTGCTCAAAGGACAGCCAGGCTTTGGCTTCTTGATTTGTGGATCACAGGAATGGCCTTTATGTAGCTGGATTAGAAAGTGCTGCAAAGAATTATGTGATTGTTGAATGTGAAGAAAGGAAGTAACCAAGAAGGCATTATTGACTTTGGGCTTGTTCAAAACTCAATTAAAGGCAATTAACAGTATCTGGTGTTGTTTACCCAAGTACTTGTCTCATGAGGGATTTCCTAGCAGTTCTTGTGAATTGTAAAGACAGGAGGAAAAACTTTCTCCCTTGAGACAGCTTGTGTTCTTATGTCATTAATTCCTGCCTCACCCCTCAGCCACAAATCTAAAGGAGGGGACAGAAAGTGACTGTCCTTTTGTATCACCATCTCCCTGTTGCTCTATGACGACTCCCTTGTTTAGCCTTGTTCTGCTGATGGTGACCTTTAATGTAATAAAATGCTTACAGGAATAATGAGAATTAATGTAGAGGATGCGCTTTCTCATGATTCATGTGCCTATGCCTTAGAACATTAGGACATTTTTGGAGGAATGAAGCATGTTATAGAAGAACATGGTTTTGTTTTGTTTTTTTAATGCATGGCCAAGATCTCAAAAAAGCATGCTGTTCTACCTGGCAATTCTGAGGCATTTACTTTCCCATTTTCTAAAATGATGAATTCGTCTCTTTCTCTAAATCCCCTTTCCTCTCCACCCCACCCACTTTGCTGGGTACCACCAACTTCATTGGAAAACAGAGACAATGATCTGGGAGCTCCCCCATCTTCCTACCACCAAGCCCCCACCTGACACCCTGCTCTGGGTCAAGTGGCCCCTGCTTCTGTCAAAAGGGATTTTACCTTCTGGACAATGAGCTTTTTCCCTGTTGTCTTCTCAAAAAACACCACTCCAGCTATTGGCCTTTCTCTTTTCTGCATCATCATTTCTCTCTCAATTCCAATATTCCCTGTGGCATTCAGCGTGCTCCAGTGTCTCCTTCCTAAGTGTTTCTAGCTACTACCCCTTTTCTCTCTTCTTGTTCTCAGCAAAACTCCTTGGAAGAGTTGCCTTTGGTGCCTCTCTTACTTTTATCCCCTGCTGTCTGCACTTGGGTTTCTGTCTTTTCTGTGGCTTTCAACCTTTTTTGAGGCTGCTCTTGTCAAGGTCATTGAAGATGACCTCCATATCTTCTTTATACTTATCTTACTTGACCTATCTGCAGCATCAGACACAGTCAAAACACTCTTACTACCTGGCCTTCTGTAATACCTCATCTCCGGGTTTTCCCTGCCTCAACGGCTGCTCCTCCTTTTCCTCTAAGTGTGAGAGAGCTCCTGGCTCTGCCCTGGGCCACCTTGTCTTCCTTATATATTCTCTCTCGGGAAGCCCATCAAGCCCTTGGCTTTAACCTTCATGTATATGCTGATGACTTCAAAATCTCTAGCTTCCCCGAATCCTAGCATTGCTTCTTGAATTTTTTAATGTGTGCACTGATCACTTGAGGATCCTGTTAAAATGCAGATTCTAATTCCACAGGTCTGGGGTGGGGCCTGAGAGTTTTGCATTTTCAACAAAGTCCCAGGTGATATTGATGTTGCTGGTCTTCAGATCTTGCTTTGAGATCTGAAGCAAGAGTAGTGAGGTAGAAGACTGTATTTCTACATGGATATCTTACAGGCCTCTCAGATTTTAAACCTAACATGACCCTATTGGAGCTCTTTATTTCCCATTTCTCTCAGCATTTTCCTTACATTATCTTCCCAGTTGCTAAAGTCAAAAATCACGGAGTTGTCCTTGGTTTTCTCTTTCCTTCTCTTTCTTGTCCAATCCATTAGCAAATTTTGTTGGCTCAATCCTCTAAAACATATCCTAAATCTTTCCACATGGCTTCATTATGATAGTAGTAGCTGATATTTATTCACTACTTCCTACATGTCAGCCCGTTTTAGTGATGCATATTTATATGTATGTAAAGTCTAATCATCACAATAACCCTATAGGGTAGATGGTATTATTAATCTTAATTTTTGGATAAGAGAAGTAGACACATAATTGGCAATAAAAATTCTTTGTGGATTAAGTACATGAATAAACATAAGTAGATAACCCTACATAGATTTGCAGATTATGACTTTAAAATCCAAATTCATTCTTTTATTTTTCTCTTTTGTCATATTGTCATAAATATAATAGTCAACAGTGCTATTGATCTACTTAGAGAATTAAGGAGGTAGTTTTAAGGTTTCTGTGTCCTTGCTAGGCACAAATTACATTGCAAATATCTATAGGCAAATGTCCAAAGTGTGTGTGTGTTACAGAATTTATAGTCTCTTTGGCTTCTTCAAACCATTTTGACAAGGGCTATGTACATTTAAGGCACTAAAAATAATTTATGTCTGATATTTAGAATATTGTGATGCACCTCAGTAAGACATTATGTCTTGTGTGTCCTTGCAAAAAGCAAGGATTCTTTTATTTCTTATTACATCCTTGTATTTTCTGTAACCTGTGGGATACATTGAGAAAATGACTTCAAGTTCCAAGCTGTGTTCCTTTCCTAAATTTCCTTTGTGCTGATTGATTTTGAGAATATTGTGCTCCAAGTTCATTATCATAACACATGATGAGAAATGGTTAGTATTTAGGAAAAAACAACCTAAATGATCAAGTACATGGAAACTAGTCTAAAATAATTGGTTGTTTAGATTGGGGAAGAGCAGTTAAGCGACTACTTCATTATGCCATTGTTTTATAGGAAATATTGTTTACAAATAGTAAATTTGTTTACAAAATAAAGACAACTTTTGTAATGTGAATAACCCACTTAGTTTTATAAGTATCAGTTTCTCTTGAGTGTGGGAATTGTCCTAGTAATTTCTATTAAGCTCTCCTAAAGAATCATTCCTCTCTTTTAGAACTTTGAATATGCTGAAGCAAATGTAACACCAGATGTAACACTGCATTCTATTTTCTTTCAGTTCTAAGAGATATCCCAGGAAGTAAGATTCTTGTATATAAGTGAACTCAGAAGAGCTCAAAAGGCTCCCTAGGCATTAGTAAGGTCCTACCAGCCCTGCCTAACGTTATGTTTCTGAGTACCATGCGTCAAATGGTACACACCTGAACGTTCCCACTGGAATTCCAGAATGTCAAAGAAGAAGGGGCCATAGAGATCTCCATCCAACTCCTTCATTATAGAGATCAGACAAATGAAGCTGAGAAAAGATAAGGCGAGGCAAATAATTAATAGAAAACCCAGGGTTTCTGAAAAGCTGTTCTTTAGGACATTTCTGTTTAAATGTCAACTTTCCCCTTTTTTAATGTCATAGTTTTCAAGATGCTCTTTGATTTCAAGGGCAAGTGACAGGAAGGATAAAATTTTTTAATGAGAATCTAAAATATGGTTGCGGGGGATCTGGGGAGCAGCTCTGTAGATGACCAGGCCTTAATGTTGACCCTTAATTCTCATACTTGGAACAGGAGAAATTATAATCATTTAGACATTGTTGCAATGTTATAAAGTATATTAATTTTCTGGAGCTGCTTTAACAAAATACCACAAACTGGATGCCTTACAACAACAGAAATTAATTCTCTTACAGTTTTGAAGGCTATTGGTCTGAAATCAAGAAGCTGGCAAGGCCATGCTCCCCCAAAGGCTCTAGAGGAGAATCCTTTCTTGTCTCTTCCTACCTTCAGGTGGTTGCCACAGATTCTCAGCATTCCTTGGCTTGCAGCTACATCCATTGTAACATGGTCTTCTGTGTGTCTCCTCTGTGGCCTTGTATGTCCAAATCTCCTGCTTATGAGAATTCTAGCCATTAGATTAAGGACTACCCTAATCCACTATGACCTAACCTAATCACGTCTGCAAAGACCTCATTTCTAAATAAAGACACAGTCACAGGTTGCAAGTGGACGTGAATTTTGGAGACACTATTCAATCCAGTATACAAAGTTACAAAGATTCTATGTTTAAACTTCTGCTAAAAATTTATGTTTGTGTGTCCTAGAAAGAGGTGTTCTTTCCTTGGTCTGAGGAGTAGTTGGCCATTGAGGGGGGCAGGAAAGGGACAGAGAAGGAGAGAAAATGTTGAGTACACACATGCATTCCTAGAGCACTGCTTCCCAGAATTTATTCTGTGGAATACTGTTTCTAAGAGTTGTAATGTGAAATAAAACTTCCACGGTCAGTAGAATTCGGGAGACACTTTTTTCTACCCTACTGTCAGCATCATCTGGCATCTAGGATGTAAAAGGTTCAGAAAGGTCCTGTAACAAGGACCTTTCACCCTATTGATTCCAAAACTTAATGGACAGGGATATATTTTGCCTGTGTAGCCCTCTGTATTGGTTGAGGATTGTCTCCAGCTGCATGAAACAGAAACCCAGCCACAGTGGCTTAGCCAAATAGAGATTTACTTCCCTTCTTAGAAAGCCCAATGGTCTGAAATCTGGGGCTAGCACAGCAGCTTCTGATGGCAGCAGCATGCCAGGCTCCTGTCTCTCTGCTCTGCCATGCTTAGCAGGTAGTGTTGTTTCTCTTGAAAGTTTTCAAACCAAATACTCCATTTCCAGACTCCTAACTATCTTCTAGACATGGAGGAGAAGGAAGTAGTGAGAGAGGAGGTGTATTTTTTCCATCAGGAAATTAAGACTTTCTTAGAAATTCCTAGCAGATTTCTGCTTATACATTATTGACCAAGACCATATCAACTGCAAATTTTTAGTTTGGCTTATTGTTCCCTGGACAAAATGGAGGTTCTGTTAGGGAGGAAAAGAAGGGAGGTGTATATTTCCTAGGTAACAGTGACTGCTATGCATATGACTTTCCCTGGCATCGTGACCAGGAGGTCACCCTTGTCAAACATTTGTCCCAGCTGTCCTTCACAAGCTTGTGCCTCCTATAGAATTCTAGGTTTTTAGCATCAGCCTCCGAGTTTACTCTTGCTAAACATTAGTTCAGTACAACTCAAGCAATTTAAGAATGCCCATACTTGTACTGCTCTTTGCTACACTAAGTGCCTTTTCAATTATTTAATGGCTTGAAGTGTGTTTGCACTAAGCTAATTTCATTTCCTCTAATGTGCTCTAATGGAATTTGGAACTTACCCCTCTACAACCCTCCAAAATCCCTTTTACGTGTAGCCGCCATGTTTAAAGCAATATACTCAAATACATCATGGAAACAATGCTTTCTTCTGGCCAACATTTAAAGCAGCGAAGAGACAGACTTCCATCTTCTAAAGGTGATAGATAATGCAGAGTGACCTTGTCAGTGGCAGTGGTCTTTAATGATCACCTCTGTGTTCACACATCCTAGTCACCAGGGGAGCCAAATAGCAAGCCTCTGTTCCCAGATGGGAAGTGGTAAGTTTTGGATCCAGATAAAATGGACCTGTAATGAGCAATCTACTGTGGCAGGAAAAGGAGCCATAAAGATCTCCTTTTCCCTTTGGTTTCCCTTCTTTTATGGTCAGAGAAGCCGACAAGACCAGGGCAAAGGACTCTATGACTGCAGTGTAACTCAGCATCCCCTGATGAAAAATAATATCAAAGATGATACAGAGACACAGAACAGATTCCAAAAACGGCTTTCTTTTTATTGGTGTTTGAATATGTGACACTTCTAATCTTACCTGTAGAGCAGTGGTTCTCAACCTTCCTAACGCCATGGCCCTTTAATATAGTTCCTGTGGGTCGTGACCCACAGGTTGAGAACCGCTGTTCTAGAGACTTGGGGTAAGGAGGAGGGACCTGCATGATAAGGCAATCATGACATCAAATTGAAAACAGGAATTTTCTTCATAAGTGAGGAGGGCATGGTGTCCCTGGGAGAAAAACATCACAGAGATTGTGCCATTCTCCATACCCTGCTATAAATGTGAGCTCCTTCCTTTCTTCTGGGTGCAGGTGACAAATTGGGGAGGACAAAACACTTGTTTTTCTCATCAACAATAACACACCAAGGTTTATCAAAAGCCATTAACATTTTATGCCATTATAAATTTCCAAGAAAGTGCAGCTCACACAACCTTCATAACCAAAGGTGGCAGCTGAAAGTAGCAAATGCCTTTGTACCATTTTCATAGTTGACCTACTATACAAAATTTTATTTTTTCAAATGGTAATCCCTCTGAATATGAAGCAAATGATTTGTTCATTACTGAGTAATGTTTCAGAAATGTTGGTCTGAGATTTTAAGTGGTTCCCATGTTACTGACCATGAAGAGATACTTTCCCTGGAATGCAAAATGTGCACAGAAGATATAAAGAAAAGGGTAATGTAGCAGAAGGCAGGATGAGTTTCTGTTGCCTAAGCAACAGTGCTGTGGCATGATGGGAAAGTAGGAGCCATGCTGGGAGAGCACATGGCATGGTGACAAAGCACATGGCATGCTGGGAGAGCACATAACATAATGTGAAAGCATGTGGCATGATGGACAAGCACTTATCATACAGCCCTGGATTGTAATCTTGATATTCAGCCTTCTTGTTTGAAGCCACTATTGAACTTTTAGCTTCTGGAGAATAGGGGACATTTGCTAAATCTTTGCTGTCTGCCAGCATTTAGCCCAGTTGGTTTTTAAAAACTGTGAGATGAAAAAACAAACAAACAAACAAAAAATTGCGAGATGAGCAAAGACATCAAGAGACCAATCATGCCTAAATAAATCCATCCAACAACATTGTCTATCAAAAACATTTGATTCAGATACTAATTGGGCAGCTCCAGGGTACGGGTCAGTGGTGTGAAGCCCAGCCAGGGCACTGTTGCTTTCTTGCCAGTGAGAGTGGATGAGACTTGAACACTAGGAGGAAGGGAAATCCCAGAGGCCAGCAGGCTTGGTTAGTACCTTTGGGCTACACAGCTGACAGACTACCAATCAGAGACTTGACTCAATATATTTTGCCTCCCAGGCTAGTGTTTTCTCATCCTACCCCATGTGGGAGGTGGCAGGGTCAGACTGCTGGAGTTAGAACCTCAATTGTCCCCAGTTACTAGTGGTGTGACCTTGGACATATCTCTTTACTTGTGCGGCTCTGTTTCCCCATCTTGGTAGTACTTACTTTATTAAGGTTATTGTGAAGGACTGAAATAGTTAATGTCTGGAGGTAGCACCTGGTCCCAAGAACTTTCCATAAGTATTAGCAGCTGCAAGCTGAACCACTACTGATGCTTTTAATATGTGCATTTTCTTCAAAGGTCCAGAATGAAGAGGATGTTGAGTAGCATGCTAGGTACTGTAATCAAAAAGAAGCTTCAGAGAGATTTACCATGATAAATAATTCCACCACCTACTGATGAGTCCCCTAAGAGCTCAGAGGAGAGGCCTATTAATTCTACTGCAAAGATCAGAGGAGACCTCACAAAAGGGTTGACAGTTGAGCTGGGCCATACAAAGCAAGTTGGAATACTCGTGCTTGGTGCGGTTCCTTCTTGGAAGAATCCTTTTAAGTTCAAAAGCTATTTTATTTATTGGGTGCTACTTTATAAGGGATAATCACAGCTACTAGCTCACTAGCTCACTATTATTTGAGTTCCGAAAAGGATATCTATTATTTACAACTTTTCCTTATCATTTACATAACCTGGGAGTTTTAAAAATAGCTTTGTTTCACAGTGAATTTAGATCGAAACAGTTCTCATTTTGGCAGGAATTTACATTGAGAGATATTTATGTAATATATACAGTTAATCTGTTTCTCTAAATATTGGCTACAGGGGTTGGATTCAGTTTCTCTCCTCTCTGCAGGGTCTTTTGTTGTCCTTGAATACCACCTCGAATGTGTCTCTGTACATATAACTGATTAATCATAAAAATGGTGACATTCCTTGGAGTAATTGGACATTATATAGAAAGCATCTGCTGTTCTCTCTCAAGAAAGAAGGGCAGGCAATCTACCAGTTAGCACAGACAGCTGCTCTCCTGGGAGGCTTTGTGGCGAGGCTGTAGTCTGCCTTTGCTTGGGGATCTGCATCCGCTCACATCTCCACCCCCCACCCCTTCAGCTCATGCCATTTTTCTGCTTTGTGCGGGGATGTTAGAAATGCTGTCATAACCTCAGTTGTGGCCTGTGTCTCAGGAGACCAGCTCATTTACATCTAAGTACAATTGCTGCACTCGGAAAGCCTCTTCTCACAGCACAACATTCTTCACCTCTGATTCTGTACTTTGTGGCACTGTACAGAAAGGAATGTGGGAATAAGAAACAAGTAAAAACAACAACAACAACAACATTATAGCAAGGATGAAGTAGGGACATTTTAATAATGCGCCTTGAAATGTTAGGTTCAGTTCCATTAACTGATCCAAAGGTCGAAAGGAGAAAACCAGAAGGCACGTTCTGGTCATTGTCAAATTTTGTCTGATTTTTTTGTCTCCTAAACATCCTAAACCTATCCACTGTTCTCCTTCTCCCTCAGACCCTCATTCCAAGCCACATCATTGCCACTTGAACATCTGCTGCCCTCTCTGATTAGCCTCCACATGCCCATTTTTTACCCCACCCTCCGCTCTATTCTTCACACTGCAGCCCACGTGAACTTTCAGTATGCAAATCAGACCTTGCTATCTTGCTTTTGAAAGCCCATTAGTGCTTTCCATTATTCTTAGAAAAAAGGCAAAATTGCTCTTTGCTTGAATCTCATAGCATTTGCCCCTTTGCCCATTCAGCTTCAGCCACACTGAACTTCTTTCTGCTCCTTCAACGCACCAAGTGCCTTCCCGCCTCGGGGCTTTTGCACTAGCTGTTCCTTTCTGCCTGAAATGTCCATTCGCAGAGTCCTCCTTGGCTAGTTTATTGTTTATATCTAAACCTAAGTGTCACCTCTTTTGAGGGTATTATCTCTCTCATCTCTGTCTATATATACACACAATACATACACATCTATACACACACACAATTTTTTTCTAAACTGTTTGAATGAAGTGCAGACCTAATGCTGCCCATTTACCTCCAATACTCCAGTATGTATTTTCTTAAAAAAAAAAAAAAAGACATTCTCTTACCTAACCAGATGATAATTTTTGACAATTGTGAACCAGGCAATTAACACTGACAAACTTCTGATAAGCCAGGCAATTAACACCGGTACAATCCTATTATCTAATCTACAGACTTGATTCAGATTTTGCCAATTTGCTACCAAGATTCTTCAGAGCAGGATAGAACAATTTTTTTTTAGTCAAGGATTTGACCTGGGATCATGCTTCTCTGGGTTTCTGTAGTCTTCTTTCATCTCTTGTAACCGTAACACTTTAGAAGGGTCCAGGCCAGTTATTTTGCCACACGTTCTTCAATTTGGGTTTGTCTGATGCATCTCACGATTAGGTTTAGATTAGGCATTCTTGGCAGGAATACCGGAGAGGTGATGCTGTTCTCTCCATTATGCATCCTATCGGGTGCCACTTGTTGATTTACTTGATTAAGGTGGCTTCTGCCCGACTTCTCTACTGTCAGGTTATTGTTTATCTCTTGTGATTACTAAAGATCTTGTGGAGAGAGACTCTGAGAGTGTGGAATCATCCCAGTTGTCATCATAGTTTTGCCTGCTGGTTTTTACATCCAGTGATGTTTCTTGTTTGAAACGATTATTCCCAAAGTGGTTACCAAATGGTGAATATGTTGCCCTATTTTTTTTTTTTTTTTTGAGACAGAGCCTCAAGCTGTCACCTTGGATAGAGTGCTGTGGCATCATAGCTCATAGCAACCTCCAATTCCTGGGCTCAAGCGAGTCTCCTGCCTCCGCCTCCCAAGTAGCTGGGACTACAGTCGCCCGCCACAACGCCCGGCCATTTTTTGGTTACAGCCGTCATTGTTGTTTGGCGGGCCGGGCTGGATTCGAACCTGCCAGCTCAGGTGTACGTGGCTGGTGCCCTAGCCTATTGAACCACAGGCGCCGAGCCGATGTTGCCCTATTTTAATTCTCTTCATGGTTGTTTTCATTCTCAGTCTTTAAAAGTGTGATCTGTATTACCTGTCTAGGACAGGGGTCCTCAAACTACGGCCCACGGGCCACATGCGTTGGTGTGAATTGCATTTGTTCCCGTTTTGTTTTTTACTTCAAAATAAGATATGTGCAGTGTGCATAGGAATTTGTTCATAGTTTTTTTTTTTTTAAACTATAGTCCGGCTTTCCAACGGTCTGAGGGACAGAGAATTGACCCCCTGTTTAAAAAGTTTGAGGACGCCTGGTCTAGGATGTAAACTCTGTAAAAACAGGCTCCCTACCTGTCTTGCTTACTGCTGTACGTCTCCTGGCACCAGGAACAGTAGCTGACATGTAGAAGGTAAATGTTTGTAAATATTTGATGATGAATGAGTGAGTAAATAGCTGACTGGGGAGATATGACTGAGCAAGATTTGGTTCCCTGTGTCATCCCCATTGGCCTCTCTAGGCTCTTTAGCTCTGCTCTGGTCACCTTAGCTTTCCTTTGTTCTTCCTCCTGTCTGTGTCCTAACTCACCACTGGACCTTTGCACTTGCTAGTGCCCTGGCCTGAACACTTTTTTTTTTCCTGTTTCATTGTTGTCTCTTATTCTCCTCCACAAGAATTGATGACTTTAAGGAAAGGCTTCCAGGAAGCCTCTATTCCTGGGTTTTTCAAACCAGATTTGTTTAAAAATAAACCTGGTAAGTATCTCAGAATTTTACGAACTTACCTAAAATTTTACACACTTACTGAAAAGAAAAATCACTTGTACTAATGTTAAGTGTTTTGAAGCAGGTGTTGTCCCTTGTAAATTATCTTGCTGATCAGAATGTACGAAGAAGCAGCCTGGAGAGAACCATAAGACACCGCCTCTTCCTCAGTGAAATGCTAACTATTTTCTGTAGAGCAGAGGTGTCCTAGGCTCTCATTTCCCTCACAGCAATCCGAATCCTAGAGAAATGGAGTAAAAATACGAGCAAATTATATTTTGCACATGTCCTTTTATGAGTCATACACTATGGTACACATTATACGATTACACATGCACAGTAGTGTGTGGGGTAATACCTATAAATCCACACTCTATTCTCCCTGGCCATTGAGGAGATGTTCAAGCATAATTTTGACTATAGCCAATTTGGACTTTACTGACTGACTTTGGATGCTAACCCATCATAAGATGTGACTTTGCTGTGATAATTTCGACCTGATTAGCTAATTCATTAAATACAGAGAGTCTTGGGTTCTCGAAGAGATTGTGCCATCTGACAGCAGTTACTAGTATTTTTGAAGCAGGTTTTTCATTTAACACATGTATGACAAGGTCTTTTGGATAGGATTTAATAAGCTCTCAAAGACAGTATGTGTTTTTTCCCTCATGGGCAAAGTTAAACATGTATTGGCAAACTTAAAATAATATTTCATAACTTTAAAAATAACATTAAGATATTTATTTTATACTAAGTGTAGCTAAAGACCTCATTTTTAGGCTTACTAGGCGCTGTTCAAATGATGTTCTATGGCAGGGAATGTGGAACTCTTTCCCCAGATTTTTCTATGCAAAACACGTCAAGGCCTTGAGTGGATTTTATTGCCCTAAAAAGTGAGCCCCAAAGACAGATTATGGCTGCTGAGTTTTCTTGTCTTTGAGTTTTTTGGCATTCCTCTCATTTCATTTACTGTTCTATAGCCAACAAAAGTTAAAGAATCAATGGGTACCAGTTGAGACTGACTTACTGTTTCACCTTGATCTTGATCACTTTGATCACAGGCATCATCATATTTTCTTCTAAAATTCTCTATTCAACTAGAACTCCATTTTTAATTTTAAGGGGAATTATTTCACCTCACCTGAAAGAAAGAATATGTATCAATATTAAAGTTAGGTAAGAACATCCACAACCTAATTCTGCCATGTCAAGAGCTGGCTCCGGGTAGATGTAGCTTAGCTGTTCGTGGCATTTCACTGGGCCCACTGCCTGTTTTCTGTGGTGATGTACTTGATGTACATATTCATGTAAGCAGACATGAACAGGCTTTCCTTTCCAAAAAATAACCAGCCTAGAAATAGAACATTCCTATCCAAGGACATGTTTTTGGCAGTTCTCAAATCTGCGGAGGGAGGCAGGGAAGCTCTGTCCTGAAGTCAGGGAAAAGAAGAATTAGCACAAGGTATTGACAGTCTCAGATATACTTGAATTAGGAATATTAAAGGTTATTAGGGTCAGATTGAATCATAAGCTTGTAGAATACCCGATACCTTTGGAACCTTCAGAGTTCTTAGAACAGTTTGACAACTTCCAATCCAGTCCAACATCCTTATTTTATTGTTTGGAGATATATTAACATTCGTCAGTGGTTTTGCCTGGGTGTCCACAGTTGGGTGGGATGTGTTGAGAAGGCGATGGGATTATGATCTAGATCTCCTGGCTCCAGAATGTTCTGAGGGACAAGGGAAGTGAGAGGAAAGTGGGGAGGGAAAGAGAAAGGAGGAGGGGAGAAAGAGAGATGTTAAGTATCATAAATGCCAAAGGGGGGCCATCAACAGGAACTGCCTAGCGAGGGCTGTAAATGAGGGTCACTAGTTAGGTAATGAGTAAAGGCTCAAGTTGTAGAAGGGGCTTGACCTGACCCAAGAAGAAGAATTAGGGTCCTGATCCTGACTACTCGGAGAGGGTTGGTACCATATCTTTGGGGCAGGTCATTCTCCAGGTGGACTGTGGGTCTGTCCTACCTCTCCAATAACTAGTGGTACTTTGTAAGCCAGACAGTGCAAGGAGCCCATCCTGATCTGAGGTAGTGTGATGCACGATGGACTAGTGGTGGAAATGTTTTTGTTTCTTCCCTCCCAACAACTGCAAAACAAGAACTGAATTGTTTTCTAGGTTTAGAATTGTGTTACTTATAGGCCCATTATGCATGGGGCTTGTTAAAAATATGACCCGCCCTAGAAGTTGTCAGATTAAATGCTAACATCATGAATAATTGTACAAATAATTTTCCCATTTTCCAAAGTGAGGCCATTCTCCAGTAACTCCACATGTTTCTCCTTCCCATCGGCCCAACCCCAGCCTGGTCTGGCTTTGCCTACAGGCTGCCTTCTCCTTTCCCTTTTCCTCACCTCCTTTAGCTCTCATAGATTTTTGAGTTTTGTGTATATACTGATATATCTAATATATATCTACATTCTAAATCTCATTTTATAAATTTGCTACCTTTTTTTTTTTTTGAGACAGAGTCTTACTCTGTCATTCAGGCTAGAGTACAGTGGGATCATCCTAGCTCACTGTAGCCTCAAACTCCTGAGCTCAAGCCATCCTCTTGCCTCAGCCTCCCAAGTAGCTAGGTATATAGGCACAAGCCACTTGCTAATTTTTCTATCTTTTGTAGAGACAGGGTCTCATTATGCTGCTCAGGCTGATCTTAAACTTCTGACCTCAAGTGATCCTCCTGCATTGCTTGGCCTCCCAACATTTTGGGATTATAGGTATGAGTCACTGCACTGGGCCATTTGCTACTTCTTTACTGAGATGCTCAGAATGTGTCTATTTATTTATTTACAACCAGCACCTAGATTTATTATTCTTTTTGTTTTTCATTAATTTATAATAGCTTAATTTTCTTTTCTCTTAGGTTTATTCTATTTTATTCTAACTTTAAAGTTGAATGCTTAAATTTTTTATTTTTTATTTTTATTTTTGTTAATGAAAGTATTAAAGGCTCAGAGTTTGTTTCTAAATCTGGCTGTGGCCCCTAATTGTTGCTATTTAGTGCAGCCCAAGATGCAGAGGGTGACATATGATGTCCCCTCTGTCATTTTCTAAATCATAAAGGATTGCAGCTTAGATTTCCTTTCTGAACAAACATTCCTTAGGAGTGAGTTTTAAGATTTCAAGGTGGGAGTTTTTTTTGTTGTTGTTAAAACGTATCACCTAGTTTTAATGTGTTTTAGTTAGAGAATATGTCTTTCAATTATTAGGGTTTACTGGAAGTTCTTTCAAGGCCTAATTTGTAATAAGTTTTTCTAAATGCTCCACGAATGTGTAACCCAAATATCTCTAAGACCTCCAACCTGTTTCTGTTATTAATATGCAATTAATTTTTTCTTTTAACATGCTGTCAAAATGGCTCAAGCCCTTATACTACAAACTGTGGGAAGGCCAGTGCCTTTCACAGATTCCCTAAGACCTTTTAGGTGCAGGGGTTTTTGCGTCTCGATCTGCCTCTTATTCTGTGTTGCTGCTGTGGCTGACAGTGACCTCATCCAGGCTATCGATCACAATGGGCTGAGTTACACTGCGTCCTCGAGCCACCCTGTGATCTCAGTGGTTGCACCAGCAGAGATTTGTCTCCTGCTCTCGCTGCGTGTCTGTTAAGTTCTGGTGTATACAAGAGTCCTGCCCCTTGTCTTCCTTACTTAGAGATTTAGCTGATGGCGTGATCACCATCTGGAAACCACTGATGGCTGCAGCAGGAGGAAGGCTCTAAGATGCTTCTTCCTTCCAGAACTCATGTTCATATTTCATTAACCACAAAAAGACACATGGCAGTGCTGAACTGGAAGGGGGGGGATGTCTCGCTCTCCTCTATGTGAATGTAAAGAGCAAACACATACTGGTGAACTCTAGGTCCGCCACACTCGAAAGCCCCCCTCCCAGAGGAGCTGCCCTCTCCATCAATGCATTTGCCCTCACTAAATCCTGCCCCTTCTCCTTTATTTTCCCAAAGCACCACTAACCCAAGGCTCTTTTGCATGTCAGACTTTTAATCAAAGAATTGGGCATATCAGAAGATAATTATAATAAGGCCATAGACAACTTTTTAAATTCAATGTCAGACATCAATGACGCTCAGAATTTTTTTTTTTTTTTTTTGAGACAGAGCCTCAAGCTGTCACCCTGGATAGAGTACTGTGGCATCACAGCTCACAGCAACCTCCAATTCCTGGGCTCAAGCGAGTCTCCTGCCTCCACCTCCCAAGTAGCTGAGACTACAGGCGCCCGCCACA